>JAUELE010230589.1:0-12108 GCA_031471655.1 Diodora aspera | reverse complement strand
ATGGCTGTTGAGAACATCAGACTGTTCAGGCTGCAGGCTACAGACCTTGAAACCATCTGGAATGGGGCTGCAGAAATAAATAAACCAAAGACAATCACTTTCGCTGAAACCGCGTGCACAGGAAATTTCAATAACATTAGACTTGTTCTGCAGGTCGCATTATTCAATGTGTTCAGTCCAATTTCTGGATAAGGCAGACATATGGCATGTTTTAATGCTATTGACAAGAAACAGACATGCATCGAATTTCGATACCAATATAATGTCTTCTGGTAGAAAAAATATATTATGTCGATACCTACATTCAGTAAATATTAACAAAAACATAACTTAAAATATATTATCATCTTCTGTGCAACAGATTGCCGTACTAATGATATAAGAAAAAAAATCAATGCAACATTTGTTAGTATTTCTTGAATGTCTCGTGATGGAAAGCCCGTAAGCAGACCGTGGGTCGATTTGCTCCTATAATGACCCCTTAGAACAACGGACCATATGAAATATAGACTGCGTCAATACTTATATATATATACTGACACATCTTACAAACCAAGAACAGACAATTTACAGTAATTATTATGTAATGCAGACAATAAGAATGATAAGGCTCAAACAACATATTTTATGAGTGGTAAAGACATAATCTTGTCAATAAGATTGGGTTTCAACATTGAAGCTCATCCATTTTCCCGATATGACAAAACGCCGATAATTCTTTGCAGCTGTCGCAGGCATGCAAAATCATGTTGAATGCAATGCACGTGCAACACGAGTACCTGGATGCATTAAAAGCAAGGTGTCATGTACTCCCATGATGTTACATAAAAGGGGAGAGAGAACGAGCTTTCGGGTATCGTGCTGGCAGGAACATCACGCACAGAGGTTGCCAGAACATTTAATGTCCACTTCTCGACCATGTTGTGTCAACATTCTTACAATGGTAACATTCTCGCACGACGCCACTGAGCTGCTAGATATTACGTTTCACTGCAGCAAGAACGTCACATTGCAGCTTTTTAAAGGAACATCATCTTACCGTACGTATCGCGCTTCGAGGTCAGTTATCCATATGGCAGGAAACGTGTGTATGTGCAGGAGACGCCACAAACATTTTGGTACGGTCGAGGCAGTTTAATGGTGTGGGTGTCATTAATGTTGCGGTTTGCAGTGATCTGATCTTTGTGTCTGGAAACCGGACTGGTCAGCGATTCGTGGACAACATTTTGAGACCAGGGGCAGGTTCCGGAGAGGAAGGCAAAGAAGGTGCCTTGGCTGTTGGAACAATCGGGCTTTTCTATTATACGAGGCACACGAAGCCTCTTGTTACAACGTCAACAACGTCCTGGAGTATAATTCTTCTTTCAACAGGACAATGCCAGGGACCACACAACCAGATTCAGACAGGATTTTTATAAGGCATTAACTTTACGTGACGATAGAGGGGCTTAAATTGGCCAGCTGTGTCTCCGGATTCGAACCATTTGAGGACCCTACGAGTTAAGGCGCCGGATACGACAACGTCAGCCGCCACCTCCAAATGTTGCAGAGGAACATTCCTAATGCCACTATCAGGCGTTTGTATTAGTCGGTCCGGAGTCGTCTTCGAGTCTGTGCACGTGCCAATGGCGGTCACGCCAGATATTAAATCTTTAAGTGAGGCGGGACTGTTTGATGACGTGTGTCGTCTTATGGAATGAATTGCGAACAACCTTGTGTTGGCTTATTCAACCTGATGTAATGCTACAGCAAACAGCTTTCAGTTCCACTTGTTGTTCGTAATTATAATTAATGTTCGTAACATTTTGAGACAACGTCAACAATGTCCTAGAGTACAATTCCTCTTTTAACAGTTCCTTTTTCAACATGACAATGCCAGATACCACACAACTAGATTCAGACAGGATGTTTTACAGCATTAACCTTACGTGACGGGAGAGGGGAAGGGGTTTAAACTGGCCAGCTGTGTCTACGGATTCGAACCCTTTCGAGGACCCTATGAGTTAGGGCGCCGGGTACGCCAACGTCAGTCGCCACCTCCAAATGTTGCTGTGGAACATTCCTAATGCCACGATCAGGCATTTGTGTTAGTCTTTCCGGCGTCGTCCTCAAGTCTGTGCATGTTCCAATGGCGGCCACGCCAGATAATAAATCTTTAAGTGAGAGGTGGGGCTATTGGATGTCGTGTGCAGTCTTATGGAATCAAATTGCGAACAATTTTGTGTGTGGATTGTTGGCTCATTAAACCTGATTTAATGCTGCAGCAAACAAATTTCAGTTTTACATGTTGTTCGTAATTATTATTACATTCAAAACTCGTGTTATGTTTGTAAAGTCTGTCAGTATATTTTAGTACATATTTTAGTGGTTAAAAGTGTGATATGTTTGGTTGCTGTTGTTCTCTCGTTTTGTCCTCAAGATATTCCACTCGTGACATATCTTAGTTTAACTTCATTCTTGCTGCCTCAAATGTATTGAACTTATCACAAACATGTTTAGAACACTTTAGAAAATAATACACAAAGTGCTGTACAGGACAAATATCTCTTCGCTGGTCACATCGCGGACAACCGTTGGAACAAGGAACAAGTCATCTCCGAAATTCAGGGCATTTTTTGACTACGAGGTTTTTCCGCCAAATGGCCTGGCATCACTCTTATTCACGACGATCGTCTCGAGGCCGGCGTTTGGCACAATCAATGATGCTTCCATAGCGAAAGCTTGCGTCTAATCATGTGACGCATCTCTCCTAACACTCGGAAAAGACCTTTCTGCTATAGTAGTAGTAGTATTTTGAGCCATTGAGGCTTTTTTTACGCCCAGCGTACAGAGGCTCGTTTTCTAAACATCGAGTACTGATATGTTAGGAGAGCTTACTAAATCAAATTACGTTGTATTTTGGGGTGTTAGTTACAAAGGTCAAAATAGCTTCCTGAACACGACTATGAAGACGAAATTCACCAAGCAGAGTTGGGAGATCAAAGGTGAGAAGGATATATCCTAAAGAACCCATCAGTGTAGCTCGTTGGTTTGCATGACCAGGACAAATTAGCAGATAGTGCTCTATGGTTTCAGGAACATTCATCAAGCAGTGGGAGCAATTTGGGAAGACTGTGGGATCAAAAATTGCCCAGTATGCGTTTTATACGCAAAGACCCAGTATTAACCTGGCGAGAATGACTTCATGTTTTCTGATCCTATTCCTGATTTTCACAGGGGCTTTAACTGTCGGACAAATTTTAAACACATGTCGGCCACTTTGAGCGGTACTCCAGAGATCTTGCCAGAAATTGAAAGCTTTTGATTTTATTTGAGAAAACCAATCTCTAAAAGTTGGCTTGAAGCTGCTAATGTGTGCTTCTTCTTTTATAAGTCCGGCTTTGGCCAGGCAATCAGCTTTTTCATTCCCCTGAAGACCAACATGGCCAGCAATCCAAACTATATCACAGCTAATGAACTGCTTTTCTAAGATCGTGTTTAACCTGTATATTTCATAAAGAGCATCGTTTGAGAGTTTTCCATATTTTATTGCCTGAATAGCAGATAAACAGTCGGTTAGGATAACGGCCTCTTGCTGGTTGTCCATAGCTATAGCCTTGATTACTTGAGGTGACATAGTTTTGTTAACACAATTGTGCAGTTCTGTACAAACAGAAGGTTTTATTAGACACAAAGGAGCCAAAAGTTGAGGGAATGAGGTCGAGGCAAGGGAAACTTTAGCTACATCATATTTTGTACCCAACTGTTGGACACTTTGACCAAATGGGGCCTTTTCCTTGGACCAGTCATACATGACATGTTCCACGCAATCATTAAGGGAGTTGGTGGCTGGTTAATAATTATCAGAAGCCTTGAGCTTCAGGTAGTATTTCACTGCTGAACTTTCATAAGAGACAAGGGCATTTCAGAGCATCGACTTGAAGAGATGACGTTGGTGTAGTAGAAAATGCTCCGCAACAGATCCGCAATGCCTTAGCCTGAATCCTGTCTAGCTTGATCAAATGAGTCTTTGCAGCGTTCATAAACACTTGACTTCCATAATCAAGCCTACTGAGTATCAAAGCCTTATATACGAGCAATAGAGATGACTTATCCGCATCCCATTTAGTGCCCGAAATACATCTCAATAAATTGACGGTCTTGTTACATTTCTCCACAAGATATGAGATATGGCGACACCAGGTGAGTTTTTGATCAAAGTAGACTCCCAAAAATTTAAACTCCTTCACAAACGTCATCTCTTCAGAACCCAGAGAAAGTCTAATGTCTTTAGGGATTTTACGGTTAGTGAAAAACATTGCCACAGACTTAGAAGTAGAAATCTTAAAACCCCATTGACAACACCAGTTTCTGATTCTATTAAGACATGTCTGACCGGACTGAACTACATGTGGAAGATGCCCAAAGCGGCGCCAGAAGGAACCGTCATCCGCAAATTGAGAAGTAGAAACATTAAGGAGCAATTGCTTGAAGATATCATCAATCATGATATTAAATAAAAATCGGACTGATGACACTTCCCTGTGGTGTTCCAAGAGAAAATATACCAGACCTGTCTTGGCTTATCCGTACCTGGAATGTTCTATCAGCTAAAAAGCCCTTGATCCATCTGAACATCCTACCCTTAATTCCAAGGGAGCTGAGTTTTACCAGAAGACCATTCTTCCAAATCATATCATATGCCTTTTCTATATCTAGAAAAACACAGAGCATATACTCCCCACTCTTAATCGCCTTATTAGCCTCAGATTGTACACGAACATGTTGATCCGTACAACAACGAGAGAAGAACAATGTCGCCAACTTGTAATTGTCTCCCTTTGGTCCTCCACTTTGCTCGTCTCATCAGAGTTGGTAGATATTCTCGAACAAATCTTTTTCATATCTGCATAACCAAACACTGCACAAATTGAAACCTCTTGCACAAACTTCTCGATTCATCAAACGGACACTGTGGAGTTTCAGCTGATGCACGACCAATCAGGAAGTGATTGGGTGTCAATGGTTGACAATCATTTGGGTCATCTGAACAATAACCGAGTGGTCTTGAATTGAGCAAACACTTAACTTCCGAAAACACTGTTGTCATCTCATTCCATGACAGAATCTGTTGACCAATAGATGATTGGATCGCACGTTTTACTTGCTTGATTAAACTTTCATAGAATCCACCTTGGTGAGGACTTAAGGGTGTTGTAAAAATCCACCTGAATTTTTGTAACACACTGAATTCCTGAAGTTCTTGACGCTGCTCCTTGAACAACCTCCTCAGTTCTCTTTGGGCACCGACGAACGAAGTCCCATTGTCCGAAATTATGACCGAAGGCCAGCCATGATGGGATGCAAATCTGCGTAGCGCATGAAGAAACGACTGAGTAGACAAGCTCTCCACCACTTCCAAATGAACTGCGCGTACTGTTGCACACGTAAATTTGGCACCCCAAGCCTTGCACTTCTTGTTTCGACCGTACTTCAAGAAAAAGGGTCCAAACAAATCTACTCCGGTTGTAGAAAACGTCGGCGAAAACACTTTCAGTCTGTATGATGGAATGTCTCCCATTAATGTTCTGTGGGATGGCTGTCTCTGTTTCTTGCACTCAACGCAAGATCTTACAACTCCTTTGACAAGGTTTCTCCCACGAATTATCCAATACTTTCTCCTGCTTTCAGATAAAGTTCTTTCGTATCCACCATGACACACTCTCTCATGAACATCTAGCAGAATGAGCTTTGAAATGTAACAGGATGCAGGTAACAGAACTGGATGACACTGGTCATAACTCACAGGAGCCTTTCTGAGTCTGCCTCCAACTCGAATTATACCATCCTTTTCAAATGGTGTCAAGTCTCTGCATGTCTTTTTCCAGTCATCCAGCAACTTCTGGGCCTCACAAATCCAGTATCTCTCAGCCCTTTGAATTTCCTCTGTTTCAAGACAGTCACTCTTGATCTTCGCTGATCCAAACACTCTGCATTTCAAATTGTTGATAAATCTCACACAGTAAGCAGTTACTCGGATGAGCCTTGGCCAACTGGAAAATGTTTGACAGTCCAGTATTGGCTCCGATTTCACAACTGATATGCTGGCACACATGACTTCTGCTTTCTTGTCTTCCTGATCATAGTTAGGATCCTCTGAAATTTGATCTGGCCACTTCTCCTTTGGCTGATTCAAAAAGTCTGGTCCACAGAACCATCGTTTAGGAATGTTTTTTACTTTCACACCCCTGCTAAGGTCGTCAGCTGGGTTCATCTTGGTTGGAACAAAGCGCCATCTTGTTGTGTCCCATTCAGATTGGATCTCAGCAATCCTAACACCGACGAATGCCTTCTTTGTTGTTGATTCAGAGTGAAGCCAATGTAGCACAATTTGCGAATCACTCCATAGGAAAACTTCAGGTTTGAACTTCAGTTCATCAAACAAGGTTCTGGCTAATCGTGAAGCTAGCAAAGCTGCCATGAGTTCAAGACGAGGTATGGTCTGTTGTCGAAGTGGAGCTACCCTTGACTTTGATGCAACTAATTTTACACTTAGTCCTTCAGGAGTAATCCACAAGATATAAGCAACAGCTCCATATGCATATGAACTAGCATCCGCAAACACGTGCAGTTCTGGACCGGCTATGGCATTGGCTGGTTTCAAACATCGTTGGTATTCTATCGTATCCAGTCTGGCAAAGTCAGTGAACAGTTCATACCATTGTTCATGCATCTTCTTTGGTAGAACGTCATCCCAACCAATTTCTTTCATTTTCCAAATTTGCTGCATGGCAATCCTTGCTCTGATAGTTGTCACAGCTGCCAAGCCAAGTGGATCAAACAGCATGGAAAGTCGAGATAGTATTGTCCTCTTGGTATACACATCCAAATCCAAATGCTGAACCTTAAAATGCAATGTGTCAGTAGAGCATTTCCACACCACCCCTAGAGTTTTAACATGGTCATCTTCTTCACCCAGAAGAATCCCTTTCCCATCCACTGTCTTTTCAGTGCTCTCTGAATCTTTCATTTCAACTCTTGCCTCTTCTGAAGAACAAAACCATTCTTTAATCTGAAAGCTTCCTGTTGCCAAAACTGTGTCCAGGTTCTTCATTTTCTTTACAGCCACATCTGCAGATTCACACGAGTGGATTATATCGTCCATATATCTGTCACGGTGCAGTATGATTGCCACATCAGGAAACCTTTCTCTGTTTATCTCTGCTATCTTCAACATAACAAAATTAGCCATATCGGGTGATGGCTTGTCTCCAAATGTTACCCTGAGCAGCTTGTAAACTGTAGGCTCTCTGTCTGTATCCAAATCTCTCCATAAGTATCTGTGAACATGAGTATCTTTTTCCGGGAGGCAAATTTGCAGATACATCTTTGATATGTCACCTACAAAAGCGACTGGTTCTTCACGAAATCTGATTAACGTGCCAAATAGGTTTCCAAGCAGTGAAGGTCCCTTGTACAGGAAAGAGTTCAGCGATACTCCTTGAAAAGTACAAGCTGGGTCAAAAACAACTCTTAGCGGTGTGCTAATCTTCTCTGGTCGATACACTCCATGATGAGGTAAGTAGTATCTTGGCTCCGTTACCATATCCTCTGTCCTTTCTGCCCAACCCTTGGACTCATAATCATTTATTGTCTTACAGTACAGATTTGCCCTTTCTGGATTTTTCTTTAAGCTTCTTTCAAGTGCACACAGTCTCTTTTCTGCCAATGAGTAATTATCTGGAAGTAACAACGGGTCCTTTTTCCAAGGTAATCCTATGGTGAATCGTTTGTTCTCAATTTTACAAGATGACTCAAAAAGTTCCAAGGATTTTCTCTCATCCTCCGACAGGACAGGTTTCGCACACTCACAGTGTGGAGCCTGTACACCAACAGTTTCAAGATCATACATTTTCTCAATGTCCACACTTTGAAAACAACTGACTGAAGAAATTATCGGTGTGCATTCTTGATCTGATCCCATTACAAACCATCCAAGTTTGGTTTTCTTTGCTACAGGTTCAAATGGAAATCCTTCCCTGACAGCCTTTTCAGTATGAAGATGACTGTACTGTACGCCAAGAATCATGTCAACTGGTCCTGCTTTGTGATTGAATGAAATGCCTCTTAGATGAGGGAACGACGACAGCCAGGGTCTGTCCAAAGCTGGGACACTAAGCACAGTCTTACCGATCTCATGAGCCTCTATGAGAAACTCCTCTCCACCATCTAAGTGAGATATCCAGACATTAACTCTCCTACTGTTTTTCTCTTGGAAATGTTCACCTCCAACAACTGCTATATCCAACTCCTGTCTTTTTCCCTGCAGTCCTAAAGCCTTAGCAAAGTCCTTTCGAATAATTGTAGTTCCTGCACCACTATCAATTAGCACATTACCTTGACGTACCTTTCCGTTTGCTGATCTAAACAACACTCGTACAACAGGCAAAATGCTTGCTTTATCAAGAACTGAAGATGCACCACTTGCTGTTGGTGGGTCAACATGAACAAGTGGATGATGAGTTCTGGTACAACCATTCGTTCCACAGGCTTTCCTTGACCTGCATTCTCTTGCATTGTGTCCTCGAGTGAGACATGAAAAGCACAGTCTATGTCTCTTTATCAAGTCAATTCTTTCTTGAATTGAACAATCCCTAAATGTAGGACAATCATGAATACGATGAGATTCTTCACAAATGTAACACTTTACAGTTTTCGTGTGGTGATCTGATCGACTCTGAGCTGAATGTATTCCCTTTCTTTTGTCAAAAGACATCTTGGTTTTTGAATCTTTCAAACTGGACCACTGGCAATTTCCCACATCACCAAAGTCAGGATCGAACTCGGCCTTCACTTGTTTGCGAATAAATTCACTGATGTGTTGCAAAGTAGGCTGAATGTGCTTTTCACGTACAGCTGCTACAGTATTCTTCCATTTCAGAATCAAAAACTCTGGTAAACGAGATACAATTTGCCTTAAAGTTTCAGTCGCATTCACATCTGACATGTAGTTAATCCGACGCAGTGTAGCTAAACAGTTCATCACATCAACTGAGAATGTCCGCAGACCCTCTCTGTCAGCTGCTCTGATCTTCTGCCCCTCTGTGAGTTTTCTAATAAATGATCTGGCGATGACACTGTACTGTCCAAACTGCTCCTTCAGCGTCTTCAAGGCAGTTGCGTACATAATCCCTCCTGATCCAAGGCCTGAAATTGATCGCTCAGCATCGCCTGCAAGATGCATCCTCAACTGCATCATTCTCAGGTCGTCTGACAAATGAGGTTTATTGTGAATGTGAACTTTAAAACTTTCCATAAACTCAACATACTGAAGTGGATTGCCATTAAATGTTAACAACTTGAGAGAAGGAATCTCACGACTGGCTTCCAAGCGGTATAATGCCTCAGCAATTGACATGTTTTTGATCTCATGTGGCAACTCGGTTTCTGTAAATTCAACCAAAGCATCAATCCATGAATCAACAGCTTCTGTAATCACATTAGGAACTGCAATAGAATCAGCTGGTCCTGTATTTTGTTTCTTGTGTGTATCATGCTGACTAACTGAATGTTCAGAAATAGTTTCTTGATCCTCAGATTCTTCGCTACCACTTTCAATCAACATTTCCCTCACTTCAATAGAAGAAATTCTTCCTAGAATCACTTCTTGTGGTCACCCCTTTACTTACAGGTAAGTCTTTCAGGTAATCTTCAATTCGTTCTTCAATTGAATAAACATCATTGGCAAGATCAGATTCCCATTTATCCAACTTTGTAGGTTTAGTATACTCAAACTCATAAAGCTTTCCATGTAACTCGGTTGCCTTTTCAAAATCCTTTCTCAGTTCTGTCAGTTCCTTCTCGGATCTTCTTTCCGTCATATCTTGTTTATTCATGCTCTCGATTAACCGATCAATCGTTCTGGTAATCTTGCCTGAGCTGCTTCCTTTTCTGTCTGATGAGTTTTTCCTTCTCCGCCATGGATGAACTCTTCTCTTCATTTCTCTCTCTATCCGACTCGTCACTCTGTTCACCACTGACGTGAACTTCCACCTCCAGCTCGTCTGTAGTAGACATGATGTCAGTCTTCATCCACCAAGCACTTTTTGATCTATTAGTCGACCACTCTTCACTTCTTCAGAATCTTTGGTGCGAATATGAAGAAAAACACGGACCAGAGAGGTTCTTCAACAGTGTATTAAAGAAAATACACAGCGTTCTGGAAATGAACAACACATTTCATAAGATGCAAAGTATAACAATATCAAATGATAACCCGTAATAAACACTTTCCAAAATACCAAGTAACCGAAGATCACATGCTTTGCATTTGTCAATCTTTCAGCTATATCACGATGCTCGACTTCCTGCACTGGAATTCTACCCCAGCAAATAATATGTAACGTGTACTCCAGCTTCAGCAATTCAATAGACATATAAACATTTTTGGACCCATGTCACCCAGATGGGATTCAAACCCAATAGAACTGATCTTACTGTAATGCACCATGCAATCTGCAATGCATTTGTTCTAAAAATAATCTCTCTCAAACGTTTCTACATCAGTGACCAAACAAAGATATACACGGCGAACCGTCACAACATTACGACAGACGGGCGATTCCATTTATACTCAGGGGTACTAGGTAGCGGCAAAGTTATTTTAGAACCGAAATGAAAGCAAATAAATACAGCCACACATGCTTAATATTGAATCTTAACCAAAAACGAAGTCTAGTTTCTTAAACTGTAACTTAATCTCAGAACTCAACGCCTGACGACCTATAAAATATAACCCTACATCCGAAACGATAATGGACTCGTCCATATTCAAGACTGGAGCACTGCATATCAAATTTACTCGTTTTTGTCATAAACCGTACGAAAACTAAACTAACACTTCGCTAGTATTTCAAGTAATGTATGAAAACATAAATACCTGAAGAGTGGGCCTCTCTGACCACTAATTTCCAACATTTGTACATGTCGAGCCTGTCTAGAGCCGGGCGTCTCGGCTGCCTCATTGCAGTCGAACAACGAATCAAAAGCACGAAAAGCACGTGCAGACGGGACCGCTCTGTCCACGAAACGTTTCTAAACAACCCATGACTAGGGAGAAATCATTAAGCCGAGTTAACTAAAATCAATGCAGCATGTGGCAATATTTCAGTTATACCACAACATATCAGTATTAAAGAAAACGAAACAAAGATCCCCATTCCCTTTGTGTCTGAATAAAATCCCTGGGAGCATCATTAGGTAAAATCATTAACAACATAACAAAATATCTGCACTATTTAAACCATATATATATATGTATATTGATAATACCAAGGGTATTAGTATTTGGTAATGTTATAGGCATTAGCGATCAAGTCCTTGGTATTGGAATTGTATAAAAACACACAGTTGCCGACCTTTTTGGATAATGTCAGGATGTTGGTAAAACAGAAGTTACATACCTGTCTCAGATTTGTAAACTGTTTTATGACGATGTTTAATGATATGACTATGTCATAAACTAAAACCAACCTTTTGTTGAGCAGGCGTTATTTGTTTACACAATTTCGAATAAATATATGTTCACATAATGTTGCCTTCCTTTTTATGAAGAAAATAAGATTGATGTAAATTATCAAAAATGACTCTCTTCATGGTCTTTATAAACAAATCAATATGTATGAATGGATAAATGTTGATTAAATCCCAAGTTTGGAAAGACTGGTGTTATAACATACTGACCTGGCTCTGCGCTAAGGGATGAATCAAAGTTTGTAATTACAGGATTATTGCAGAGTCGTGAAATCATCTGACATTAGTAGAATACACAATATCTTGTCTGCAATAAATCTTCTTTTAATTGCAATAGAATGGAAATTGTTTAAAATATTTACATGTAATCATCCATTGAAAGTGTGATGGAAGTTAACAAGTCTACCTGTACAATTCTTGTTACTTGCAGGTGATATTGTGCCTTTAACAAAAGCAGAAAAACAGAGGGGAAAGAAAATAAGTACATCAACTCCCTCTATAGCTTATATTCTGCAGCTTCATTTGGATGAAAAAGAGTCCATTCCTGGAAAAGTAAATCTTGCAGAACATGCCCCACATCACCTATCAGCCATCATC
>JAUELE010230578.1:0-12108 GCA_031471655.1 Diodora aspera | reverse complement strand
AAGGTGGACACACTAGGCGAATGATTCGCCGGCGATAAAAATTCGGGCGAAAAATATCAAACACGTTTGATATCGGCAAACTGATTCGGGCGAAGCTCGGGCGAGGTTCGCCAAGGCGGACACACCAGGCGATATTCGGCGGCGAATGGTTCGCCCGAACGATTCGTCCTAAATATTCGCCTAGTGTGTCCACTGCATTACAAAGTGGGGAATCAAAGCAGGCGACTGGTCGTTCATCATTTTTTATTTTAATTGGGATTAAATTTCCTTGAAAAGTAACTACTCTGGTGCTGTTTTGGTTTGAACCCCGTCCAGGATTTGAACCCGCACATTCAGGGTCATGTATAGCCAGCAGTAACGATCAGCAAAGTAGACCACTTAACCACAGCAACTTTGCCCAAAACGGAATTCAGCGACTTTTCAAAGAAGTTAATCCACATAGAAGGGGAGGGGGGGGGGGTCTAGGATTTCGTTAATTAGGGGTGTTCATGAAAGATCTACCTGAGGGCTTGCTCCCCCGATATAATCAACATTAAAAATGATGCAGTCTCAGCCCACTTCATGAGTTTTAATAGTGTATGGGGGTGAGGAAGGTACAACATATCCAGCATCCCCATCAAATGATGTGTAGTATATATGGGAGTGAGGGAAGTACAACATATCCAGTATCCTTATCAAAATGTTCAGCAGTATAAGTATATGGGGCTGAGGGAGGTACAACATATCCAGTATCCCTATCAAATGATGAGTAGTATATATGCGGATGAGGGAGGTACAACATATTCAGTATCACTATCAAATGATGTGTAGTATATATGGGAGTGAGGGAAGTACAACATATTCAGTATCCTTATCAAAATGTTCAGCAGTATAAGTATATGGTGCTGAGGGAGGTACAACATATCCAGTATCCCTATCAAATGATGTGTAGTATATATGCGGATGAGGGAGCGGGAGGTACAACATATCCAGTATCACTATCAAATGTTGAGTAGTATATATGGAGGCAATTTGGTGTTAAAAGGGCGAACTGAAGGATTGGAGCAAACAATCGAAAAATGAAGTTTGTCATGTATGATTTCAAAATCAATCAATATTAAATGTATTTGTAAAAACTAGCATTAAGAAGAGTTGGATGCATGTGTTTCGACTATTAACTGGCAGGGACGAGATTCATGTATGGCATGTCCTTTCTCCACTCGCAAGTGAAAACCAATGACACAACTTAGGGTCTGCGCACCTTGTCCCAGCGAGTTTCTTTACAATTTAATTTTGTTAGGCTCATTTGTGGAGCGAATCCAGTAGTGTGAGAAAGGCGAGTGTCAGCGGGCCAAATGCAATCCAACATATAATGTTTGACTTTTGAATTTCAATTTTTTTTAAATCAAGCTTTGGCAAAAGGGGGGCACCTCCCCTACCGCCTCTCCTTAGAACCGGACGACAACGCGCAAGTAAACACAGTACTAAGACCGCCACATCAGCCTCCTGTTATAGAGTCCAACGCACACAAGCATTTTGGACTAAAATCAATACAAATTATCAAAGACATGTTGTTTTGAGACATGTTTTGACTCCGAAGATTCCGTCAATAATCATTTTTACCATGATATATAGCCTATGCCTCGAGTAGAGGCTTTTGTTAAACAATCCAAAGATACAGCTGACGAATTGATGAGTACAATTTTAAAACTCATTTGCAGCTTTTGGTGTTTGTCATATCGTATTCTTGAATAAGTAAAACAAGTAACATGGCCTGTGGCCAGGGGCAAGGTGACCACCTTCTGTTGATTAAATTGCCCCAACACACGAGGAAAAGTGGTTAAAAAAATTGGAATATTTTTCAATTTTTCTGAACTTTGATGACTTCATTTGAAATTATGACATTTAATAGTAAGTCTTTGACACGCCTCTTCTTAACCCTCATCAGTACACCTGGGGTCCATTTGGACCCCAGTGGTATTTCCATTCCGATATATTTGTTATCAATGGTACTATCTGCTTCTCCTTTTGTGTAGTTGTTTGCCTGACATGTATCCTTGCGTAGGTTAACACATATTTAATTCAACATGAATAATAGGATATGTACATGAAATTTTGCCTTGGGGTCCAGGTGGACCCCAGAGAGACAGGAATGGAGAAAAAATATTTTAGGACGTAACATGCGGAACTTCTTCCTAATTGTCAGAGTTATAGTTCAGTCAACCATGGCCCAGCGTCATGCAGGATATACAGCATAACACACGCTTCAAATGATATATGCACGTGACGCTGAACCTTCCGACTCCGATATTTATAACAAAGACGTAGACGACGAGGATGACTATACATTGCAGGGCCTGATGTGGCCTCTGAAAACGAAGACCATTGTCTGAAGAAGAGTCTGGTACAGAAGAAATACATGATCAGCATGTCCCTGCAAGTATCAGTAATGCACCACCGATTGGACAGAAAAGGCTAAGACTAGCTGCAGAGATCTCAGACAGGATTCAAACAGAGTCCGGACATACAGAAGCAGGGACTACATTTCCTTTTCCTTCTGCTACTGTGGCCGTTTAGTCCCATATGGGATTCGAACCCGTTTCTGTTGGGTCAGGCACCCATCACCGGCGTCAAGATCGTCGATGTAGACCACTCAGTCACCAAGACGTCGCTAAAAATGAACCTCAGCAACTGAGTTTTCTATATTGTCGACATTCAGATCTGCATTTGTTTGCGTTTCGGCATGTGCCACCAGAAAGGGGTCCTATAGCCAAAAAACCAATGTCATCTCTTCCCAAGAAGTGCTGTTTGAAAGGTCGTATCGTGATGTTCTATCTGCGGCAAGCATGTGTGTGCAGACCAATATTCTTCCGGTCTGATGGGTGTAACTGACAAGGGTTTTGTTACTATAAGCTACCATACTATGAATCCTAGCTGAATTTTGCTGAGTTAGTGCGTTATTTGTATTGAAACATTGTGGTATCCAGATCGACCCTAGAGAGAAATGTTATCATGTTTTGTGTGAATAAAAAGCGGATATGTTGTTTTACATTAATTTGTCACTTTATATGTACATGTAACGAAGACTTCTTCATTTGACCAAAAAGGTAGCCTCAATAGTGAAAGATCAAAAAGAATAGTAAAACATTTAATTTAGTTCATTTTGCCACTTCATTAAACCATTTTCATGAATCATAATGAAGTTTTTGATTTATGTACTATCTGAAGATGTTGTTTAATACGATTTACTTTAAAATTATTTAAAATATTGTTGTCACGGAAAGTGATATCGATATCGTAGATTTGATGTGGGGTCCATTTGGATCCCAGGTGTACTGATTAGTAAGTTTTGGAGGGTGTACTGATGAGGGTTAATGCACGTCACAACAATTCCGGACCATATTGATTTTTCACAAGATTTAAGAGTATGTTCAGGGGGTGTACTTTATCCCACCCTCCCCTACACCAGACATGACATCTCACACCAGTTTAAGTCCAGAGCTTTCATTGTATTTAACATGACAATATCTCAGAAATATTACCTCAGGGTCATGAGTTGAGTTACTGAACTACATTTTCAGCAATCTTTCAGCCACATCCCCACAGTGTCTCTCTAGACAGATATTTGAGTAAGTGATGTCTCTTGTATGTTGGTTTTCAGTTGTCTCTTAGCCATATCATCACAGTGTCTGTGCTCCCCCTCAAGACTAAAATAATTGAGCAAGTGATATTACATGTAACTTGGCTTTCAGCAGTCTCTCAGCCATATCATCACAGTGTATGTACTTCCCCAACAAGACTGCAATAATTGAGCAAATGATATCATATGTAACTTTTCAGCAGTCGTTCAGCCATATCATCACATTGGCTGTTCCCGCTATATACTGACAGAATTGAACAAGTGGCATTACAATTAGCTTGGATTTTTCACATGTAACTTCGTTTTCACCAGTTTCTCAGCCATATCATCAGTGTTTGAGCTCCCCTATAGACTGAAAGAATTGAGCAAGTGATATTACATGTAACTTCGTTTCAGCAATCTCCCAGCCCTCTCTGGAGTGAAATAATTGAGCAAGTGATATTAAATGTAACTTGGTTTCAGCAATCTCTCAGCCATATCATCACAGTGTATGTGTTCTCTATCAAGGTTGAACTAATTGAGCAAGGGATATGCAACTTGGTTTTCAGCAATCTTTCAGCCAAATCATCACAGTCTGTGTTCCCGCTCTAAACTGAAATAATTCAGCTGCCGATATTGCATGTAACTTGGTTTTCAGCAAACTTTCAACCATATCACTGTCTTTGCTCTATCGCCCGCAGAATTGAGCAAGTGGTAAAAAATATAATTTGATTTTCTGGAACTTGCAATCTTGACCACCACATTAACTGACCACTAACTGACCTGAGCAGGATTCGAATCACAGTCATCCAGGACGACAGATTTCAAGGTTGGTTCTCTTGGAAGTGGAATAAATGGATCATCAATCTGCGTCTTAACCTATTACATGAACTCAAAAAAGTAAAAAAACAATCATGATATCTCAAATTAAATTTATTGCATCATTACATTTGTGTATACATATTGATGTGATCAATGTGCGTATATCTAACTACAAGACGAAATACTATCTCCAGGTTCAATATTTGTACATCAAGTATTTCAGAAATTCTCCAATAAGATAAAGTTGTAAATAAATCACATGAACATTCTAAACCATGAATCATTGAGAGGAATATATTACATTGTCCAATGTTTGTTAATTAATCTACACAAACTATGTTTACGTAAAGTGTGTCAAACCGAATTCAGGTATTTAATTGAGCAGGTTAACTTTGGTTCTGCCACAACACATTGAAAAGAGACGCAAGATCACATTGCTTTATGTAAATACTATGGACTTCCTGTGAAACATGACTACAGTTCTACAAACCGAAACCAAGGTAAACAATGTTGGCAGGGATTATTCAGGTACATAATGAGATCACAAAGACACGCACAGACATATTTAATCAGGTGAAATGTTCTCCAGTCCTGGCACACATCTGAAAATAGAAACAAATACATCATTTAAAACAGGAACGATGCCAACTGCAAATCCATGCGATCAAACCTTAAACAAGAATGTTGACTCCTCATTATAAGATCCCAAATAGAATTGTAAAATTCGTGGATGATTTTGGAAGTGAGTAGATTTTTCAGACAACATTTACATTTGGCTGAACATAAAATTTGTTGCAATCAGTTTCTTCTCTAGACCAAAAACTTATTTTTTCTTAAAATTTCTTAATGTGATCAAACTTCAAACTAGAATGTTGACCTTATTACAAGATTCCATTTCAGTAGAATAATGTTACAAAATTGATTTGTGAATAACTTTATCAATGAATAGTTTTAAACACTTTTTACATTGAACACTAAAGAACATATGTTTCTATTGGTTTTCTCTTCAAACCAAAGGTATATTTCTTAAACAGTTTTGGTTATTTGGCAATATGAATATGCAACAGGAAAACAAACATTTTCATACAAATGACAAAAAAAAGAGCAAAATATCCTGATTAAAGTCATTTGTCAGTTATTATTATAATTTAATAAAATGAAACAATTACATTTGTTGGCACTTCCGACTCCCATCTGGGTCATCAACATTATCGTAATCATCGTTATGATCATCATCGGCATCATCATCAACACCAGCAGTAGTTATCAGCAGCTGTAGCAGAACTTGTAGAAGCTATAAACAAAAATGTTGACACCTCATTAAAAGATAGATTTGTTAAACTAATTCATGAATGATGTTTAAGTGAGGAGAAATTTTCAGACAATTTACATTAACACTAGACATAACAGTACATCCTCTGTAAATCAAAGAATTGTTTCTTAAACAGTTGCAATTCAATTTGGAAACGTGAATATCAAACAAGTAACACAACAATAAATATAGCAAAGCAAGGCAAAATACAAAGTTGTATATGTCAGTTTTTACAGTGGCATTTGCACAAAAAAAAAAAAACTTACATTTTGGTAATTAGTACTCCATTCTGGTTATCAATATTATCATCATGGCTAACGTCATTGTTATCAGCATCAGCAGTAGCGCAGCAGTACTAGTTATCAGCACCACAACTAGCAGCAACAGCAGTAGTTACCAACATCATTATCAAACGCAGCAGCAGCAACAGTGTCATAACTTACAGAAGCTATAAACAACAAAATTGAACCCTCCTTAAAATATACCACTTTAATAGAATCAATCCTGGATGACTTATTTCAGACACAATTTGCATTTAACAGTACATATAATTTGTTGCCATAATGTTCCTCTGTAAATCAAATAATTGTTTCTTAAACAGTTGCAACTAAATATGGAAACGTGAATATTAAACAAAAAACAAAAAAAAGCTAAATATATTTATCAAAGTTGATTAAGTCAGTTTTTATAATGATTTTAGCTCAATTAAAACAATTACTTCTTCTTATAATAATAGCTCCATTCTACTCCCGTCTTGGTTGTCTCAGTCGTCATCATCTCATAATCATTATCATCATCATCAGCAGCAGCATACGCAGAACTTGTAGAAGGGTTTGAAACAATTACCTTTCTTGCAGTTGTTGGCTCCGTCCTCCTCCATGCTGGGTCATCAACGTTATCATCGTCATCATGGTCATCGTTGTTATCATCATCATCAGTAGCAGAACTTGCAGAAGCTATAAACAAGAATGTTGACAACTCATTGAAACATTCTACTTCAATAAAATTGTAAAGTTGATTCGTGGATGATTTTTAAGTGAAGATAAATTTTTTTCAGACACAATTTACATTTAACAGTACATATAACAGTATATCCTCTCTAAATAAAAAAAATGTTTCTTAAACAGTTCCAAATAAATTTGGAAAAGTTTATATTAAACAAGAAACAATAATAAATATAGCAAAACAAATACAATTTATTTATCAAAGTTGTATTTGTCAGTTTTTATAATGACTTTAAAGCAATAAAAACAATCACCTTTTCTTGTGATTGGTAGCTCTATCCTACTCCCGTCTGGGTCGTCATCGTCATCATCATCATCGTCGTCATCATCATCATCATCATAATCATCATCATCATCATCTTCATCATCATCACCGTCATCATCATCATGAGCAGCAGCAGCAGCAACAACAGTAGCAGAACTTGCAGAAGAGGTTATTTACGAAGCAGCAGCAACAGAAACAGCAGATGAGTTTGTTTACAGCTGTAAATGTCTCACTCAACTCTTATACATTTCAGACTGTCAATCAAGTGTCAACGGCACCTCGTTGCAAAGCAACAAAGTTCCAAGTTCCCAAATAATTGTGGAATTTGTACAAAATGACAGCTTAAGATCAGATATTTCAGCCGTTTATAAATAGATTAGAAAATGTCCAAATCAAATAAACGAATTTCTGGAAACAAAATAAACTTTCTCAGATTTAATCAACTTGTTTTGTACAAAATATTTAACTGAATTGTTTTCTGGACAGATATTTTAGAAATGATTTATTTTACATTTTTGGCAACTTGTAAACTAAAATTCTGTCCCGGTCTGTTACATATAAATATCCTTGGTCATCACAGTGGGCAGCCCAGGGGTCAGTGATCTCACTGTCATCTGTAGTCAACAGGTCAGCTTTGTGTAGCCCTGACCTCGTGACGACGATGATCTTGTGAGACTGACCATCTACAAGGATGACATCTCCTTTCTGGGTGGTTGTTACACCCCGGGGTACACAGCTCGTCCCTGTGGGAGGGGGATACGTCCACATGATGTCCCCCTTTGATGTCATACAGGTCAGTCTGTTGGTGTAGTTATCTGACACTAAGATGTTATGTGTCTCGTGTCTGCTCACTGTCAAGTATCTCGGCCATGTAATCTCTGAGTGATGAGACGTGAGTGTTCTAATTCTTGTTGCTGTGTTCCCGCCAACATCCAAAACATCAACTCTCCCAGACCGAGGAGCACCTGCCACCAGCTGACCATTGTCCATCATGTCCAGTGACCTGTACTCCTCCTGTGTTTTAGTTATTTTCAGCTTGATCAGCACATGTGTCACGCGAATTGTAACCAGTTGTCTCTTCCTTGCTAGTGTCACCATGACCCTGTTATCCTTCAGGTTTGTTATTCCGCAGGGTTCACACTCCACCTGACAGACACTGAGAGACGAGCTGTAGAAACATTTCACGCTGTGATTCGTGACATCTGTGACAATCACAGCTTCTACATCTCTCACTGTCATCACAGTGATGTCTGCTAAACATGGAGTCTCCTTATCACCCTGTGTCCGTGTGGTCATCTGTGAGGTCAGGATTGGCCTGGACAAGCTCACAGATGCCCCTGTTGTATATTTCATCTGACCTACATCCTTAAAGGTCACACTTACTTGACCTAATTCAGACAAAATCTGCCGGACACTGTCCAGATCTAGAATGTAGTCGAGGTCAACAACATGTTTCTCTGGACGTCCATCTGGATCTGTTTGTGGAAACAAAGATCCGGATTGACAGAAGTCATGAGTCGTGTAGATTTCATTGTCATCCTCAGATTCCAGGACTTCTCTCAGAACAGTCGAGTGTTGCTCGAAAATCTGAACATCGATTTCCGCCGTTTTGATCTCAGCTTTTAAAAGTAATTTCTCTTCTTCTGCAAGTTTGTTCACCTCGTCCACATCTTTCTGGAATTTCTCTTTGACGAGGACGATCGTTTTCTTCTCCACGCCCCGGATTGTGGACACGGTGATAGATTGTCTGGATTCAACAGATTCCAGTCTGGACTTGAGTTGTGTCAAGTTGTCTTGTTTTTCATTTAGTGTAGCAACAACTTGCTGACGACTCTGTGATATGGATGACTTCATGCCTGTCATCATTGAGTCTAAAGTGACAATATCATCACATTTCTTATGCTGGAGGATACCACATGCACCACAAATAGACTTGTTACAGTCTCTGCAGTAAAATGTCATTAAATCTTTGTGTTGTGGACATTTGATCTGCAATGATTTCTTGTTCTTAGATTTGATGTTCAGTTTCTTCAGATGATGATCTTTACTTGATGGGACATGCACATGCTGCTGTGAACAACTGTTACAGAAGGACATTTCACACTCAGAACACCACATGGCAGCCGGAGTTATCTCCCCTAGAATATTGCACTCAAAGCAGTTCTCATCACCTGAAACACACACAATCGTTGTTAAAATTCAAATCAAACAATGTTGATGCCATTATAAAACTTAACATATGTTTTTCAATTCATCTGTCACGAAATATATCAAAATTTTTAAATAGCACGAGAGGCAGAGTTAGTAGTCTTATGTTTGGAGAGTTCACATACTGTAAACTGGGAAATTTTTGCGACCGATTAATTATTGCGAATTTAACGAGGAAGCTTCAGTCGCAAAAATATAAATCGCAAAGAATACAATGACCAAACAAGTAAGTTTATTGCTGACAAGATGTAAACACACTGCCATAAGTCAATGTAAATAACACGTTGTTCATCAATCCGAATAATCATTAAACACACACAGCTCATGTTGGTTTAATAGCTTAATTAGTGTCAATCAGGGAAAGAAATCACTCACAAAAGACCGGCCTTTCACTACCCTGCTTGACAATCTCCCTGTCCTCTCTACGTGCAAGCTTGGTTAAATTCGTGGAAGCTGATCTAAAAATAGCACACTTCTTGGAATTAGAAGCAATGCCAAAACTCCCAGCATTGTGATACTGCTATAAATTAATGCACGGCGCTGTACGGAGCTTTCTTTTTACCTCGCTGACATTTACGTTTTGAAAACCGTTGGTATATCAGTTGTCTTTATTACAGCATTTAAGTTGCTTGAGTTTTTACTCACTGATTTTCTATGAGTTATCCCATTTATTGTCTTAATTAATCTTGCTTTGTCGACACACACCGCGGTACCTCTAATTTACGGGAGAAAGTGTTGATAAGATTACGTTGCATTGTTCACCAATTAGGGACCGTCCTATATGATTGTAACACAATGTTTCAATATAATTGTCTCACCTTTTATTTATTTATAACCAAAATCATGATAACATTTGCATATTTCAACATCCCGGTAAATATTTACAACTTGAAATCACAATAGCGAAGTTGAAGACATGTTGGCGGGTACACGATGTCCTTGGTTGTGTAGCAATATATTCATATGATATAAATAATTGTGGACCAAAGCTTGAATAACATTTTAAAAATCCGGCCATTCTACTCCTTGCTACCAGATTAATCATATATGGATATGAAATCACTCGGGAAACACCCACAATTTTTTTCCCTGTTTCAGAAACAACTGCGACTCCGCATTGTGTGAATGGTGGAAACAAGCCCACAGAACTCTTTGCCTTATTCTCTATGATCCTCACAGTAACCTGGAGCATCGGAGTGTAGACACCAATGACACACCAAGACGTTGACTGTTATATAATAGAGAGGTTTTGCAAAGGCTCACAAAGGCACGAACACGAATACGTAACCGAACATCAATGACACACCAAGACGTTGACTGTTATACAGTATAATAGAGAGGTTTTGCAAAGGCTCACAGAGGCACGAACACGAATACGTAACCGTTTACAGTTGGTTATAACAGTGTCATGGGGGCAACATAATGCGACATGTTTGCCATAAAGTCTGTACCTCAATTCATCATACAGATCCAAAATCCAAATTGGAAAGCAGTGCCCTACCTGGCCATTTTCTTTCGTTTGTTTGCGAAACGTGTTTTTGGATTCGCGTTAGCAAATAAAACGAAAAGGAACTTATTTCGTTTTCGTTCTCGTGTTCGTGCATTTGCGAAATCTCTCTGTTATTTATGTAGAAGACCCATTGTCATTAGTATGCAAACCTAATCATGCGTGATAACTAATGTATGTTGACGTCCTAAAGAAACTATAGCACGACGTTGATTAACTTTGTATAAAATCAATTTTAACCTTGATAAATTTATTCAGGATGAGATGGTTTTTTTAATTGTTGACGTGAATGAAATGACGCTTAATGCCTACCGCAGACGGATGCGAATAGACGCACATAAGAACACTGTTTAGTGTAGCTCAAGTATTTCGCATCCGTGTGCGGTGGTGAAAAACAAGAAACACTCGTTTCGCAAAACATGCATTTATTGTGTATCGTTTTCGGCATTTGTATGCGGTACCCAGCGAAACACGAGCTAAACAGTATGTTGCAATCGACCTTTCATATCGCCGATGTTATGTGATTGAAGGATGCTTTCAAAATTAACCTTTCTTTTGCCTTCGGTGTATCCACGACCTCATCAAACACTCTCAATTGTGACGCCTTTTTCTTAAAATTAATTACACTATCTTTCAAGTGATAGCACGCGGCAATTTTAAAATCACGAGATGTTTTCTCTCTTTGGACCTGGGAGTTATTTCCCTTCCTGTATCTCAAGCTTGTATTTGGTGTCTCGTGTGCGGTAGACGCGAAACGGGAGCTGCACGAAACTGTTTTCTATTTATTGTTTAATCACATCCGTCTGCGCTAGGCATGTCACATGCGAAACTGTTTCATGAACTTTGATGTAAATCTATGGGACCAAACAACGTCGAACTCACAATTCTATCGCTTCTGTTTAGAGACAGAAGACAGAATAGACACATTTAGTGTTTCTCGGACTTTCAGTATTCTATAGTTTCAATTACATTTTGATTATGCTGGATGAAACACAAGTTAACGTGTGAATTTTCTATATTCGTGACCGCTTTCGGTAATTGTTTAACCATATCAGTAGGATGCGTTGTATATTATCAGTTTATGTTTCATCTTAGACTGAATGAGAAGACGAATTGAAAATAAATACTTGAATCAGCAGATCATGGCGAGTTGGTCGGCTGGAACTTTTAATGCTACATACATGTAGGTTCAACGATTTGTATCAGTAATGAACAATGTCAATGGGTATACACAAAAGATGTGAAAAAAACGAAAATTTTCCTGTGATTCCTGCTGTAAGACATAACACTTACATCGAATGTTTGTGCATACCTATAAGCGTATAGTCAACGTTGAAGTCGGGGGGAGGGGGGAGGTGGCGGGGCGGGGGGGGGGGCCGTTATTAAATTAAG
>JAUELE010230567.1:0-12110 GCA_031471655.1 Diodora aspera | reverse complement strand
CGAAATTTGAAAATCTTTTTACAGGACATATTTAGAGAGAGGAGATCTTTTCACATACTTTCCCGTCATTTGGCACTGTTTTCGTAAGTATTTCCCGTCACTAAGTGGTTAAAGGATCAAATTTTACGGGGTCCTTTGACTAAATTACTACAGAGAAATGTCTCCAGGACTAGTGAGGACCTTAGGATGTATCCATAACACGAACTTTGCATTACTAACCTTGCAAACTCAAGTGTTTGTATTTCGATTTATTTATTTAGACTCTTCAGTTGGTGTGAAAATTTATTCTGTTCGGAAAGGATGCAGGGTCAATCCAGGATTTCGTGAAATGTGGTTGGATCTGGCAGTGAGGATTGTCCCCACAGTATAAAACATTTACTAACACCCAGTATTTTGTAGGCTGGCTGTCTGCAGGAGCTGAAGAAGATACTGCAGAACCATGGCTATCCTAGTGTGGAGTCACTTCAGCTGGAGTTCTGTACCAACAACTACTACGAGATGCTGGCAGTCGTGCATATATACATGAAGGGCATAATCAAACCAGAGTATCAAGATTTGTTCCTGGAGCAACGTAAGATTCAGTTTGTTTAAAGATTCATTAAATCTTGCCGATATTGACATCAAGGTTAAATATCCTAAAACCGTAAATGGCGCTTATTACTATAGACTGCCAAAACTTAATTTGACTTTATACTGTAAGGCCCAGGATGGTGCAGTGGTTAATGCGTGGGCCCAGCAATCTGCCAGTCTTGACGGTTGTCGTTCGAGTCCCGCCCAGGCACCTCTCTTTAATAATAATAATAATAATAAGCCCACTTGTACCGTGCCATAACTCCATGCCACAAAGGGCATGCTCAATGCACAACATTCTCTCTTTCAGCCCGGAGAGACAGGAGCCCAAACACTGACGTGATGTTGGTGAGTCTGTGGTGATGTGGCTGAAAGATTGCCATAAACCACGTAAAATCCCAAATCCTGCACTCGCTCACTCACTCGATGCTGTATCCAAATTACTTGGATGCTGGAATAAACGGAGTATCTGCAAGCTGGAGGGAATTCCAAACAGCAGTTACACGATTAGACTTGCTATAAGTCAGCCACAAGGAACCCTGCTGTGTTGAAACAATTCCTTAGGGATGAACATTTTCCACGGATCTGTGGAATTCCACATTTTTGTCTCATTTTGGAGATTTTTGTAAATAGTCGAAATTCAAGGAGAAAAGATTAGAGGGTATACCGAGGTATGACTGGCCTGATCATTGTCATAATTTCACAGATATTAGCCCTCTGTGATGCTGAAATTCAAGGGACCCCTGACCAGGCTTCGCCCTGCACCCCCAAGACCCCTAGCATTGCAGCTGAAAATCTAAAAAGCTGTTGTCATCCCTAATTCCTGTAGACGTGTAATACAACGGTAACCAACCATAAACAGTCAGCTGATGATGAGCTAACTTTCATCCAGATCTAACATCAGGCTTATATAATAGAGATAATATGAAGATTGATGAAAGTTGTATTAAATCTGGGCACAGGATTGAGCAGCAATCAGCAATCTGCCAGCCCTGACGGTTGTTGTTCAAATCCAACCTACCCGGGCACCTCTCTTTCAGCCCGGAGAGACAGCAGCCCCGCCCCTGACGTGATGTCGGTGAGACCGTGGTGATGTGGTTGAAAGATTGTTGAAAACCATGTAAAACTCCAAATCACCCACTAACTTGTTTTAAATCTTTATCTTTATGAATTGTCTTTTATTTCAGAGTTTGTGTGTCCAAGTATTGGATTTTATGAACATCTGACTCACGATTACCTCACGCAAGTGTTTTCCTGGCAACTTGAATCGGGATGTTTTGGTACTGAACAGCCAGGGAAAAAGAAAATTGTTGCACAGATGGATGCTGTGTTCAATGGAACCTGGATAAAAAAAAGACCAACGGGAATTGTCATAACCCGTAAAAAGACGCCTGCTGCACGTATACACAAGGGTAACACAGTGGTTACCAAAAAGAATGCCACTCATTCAAAATCCTTAAAATTTGAACCAATCAAAAACAGTAAAAAACTGAATGGCAACCCTGTGAAATCAAGGCTTCAAAAAACTGTAGGGTCTCCTCAGTTGGTGAATGACATGACACATCGAAAGAATGTTAATAACTTCAACCAGAAACCATTGAATGTTGTACACAAATCAGTCAAAGCAAAGCACAGCTTGAATGATGGGAGGATGTTGGGGGAAAAACAGCTACAACCAAGAGATGGGTTAAAGGATCTTGCCAAGCAAATGTCATTGAACGGTGTGCAAAAGTCACATCGGACAGATCAACCAGTGGCCAGAAACTTCAATTTGGCGGTCATTGGTCATCCAGGAAGGAAACCTCTAGACGTTCGGTCGAGGAAACCAATGAGGAGACTTCTTGTGGAGAAATCCATGAAAGGTGGGTTCTGCAGCCAACTAAGTATCCTAGAACTTAAGAAGAGGATTCAATCGTAAGACCTGTGGGGCTTCCAGGGAGTGACGTCGTGTCACTTAAAAAGAATAGAGCGCCAATAATTTAATGCTTGTCGTACAATGCGACTAAAATGGAGATCTTTTGTTTTCACTTTCCCTACTATCAATTTCTTTTTGAACTGTCTTTTCTCTGGGTGTGCACTTTGCACATCAAATTGAGTTATGGTGAAATATTGCCTTTGCAATGTAAAACATCATCTCAATTCTGAGCTACCTCTTTTGCAACCTTGTCATGGCAATGTAGCTGAAGTCACTTAAAATGCTGCACGTGGGAGCTGTTTATCATGATTATTGGGGAAATAAGATCCATTTCCTGCATTTTATCCAGTCACTTGCAGTAATTGTACCTCCAGAAAAACAAGTTATTGCTGATGAAACTTCCTATCACACAAGAAGAAGAAGTCTTGAGGACATGTTTGAGTGACTTGTATCCATGTTGACATTCTGTGGGCTTTGTAAACAATTACTCTAGAAATATTACACTTTCCAGTTTTCGGCCAACCTTGCTGACCCTCAATCTTTGAGAAGCCGTAACTCTCATTATAGATGTCCAATTCAAATAATGGTGGTATTAATAAGTGAAATTAATACTCACTCACGGGGTCCAGGATGGCGCAGTGGATAGTGCATCGGCCCAGTCAGGTGTTGTTGTTTGAGTCACGCCCGGGCAGCCCGTAGGGACAGGAGCACCAACACCGACACGATGTTGGGAGTCCGTGGCGATGTGGCTGAAAGATTGCCCAGAACCACGTAAAACTGCAAATCACTCGCTCTCAATCTCACTCACTCACATACTCACTCCAGTAATCCTTTTATTCTTGCAGGAGGATGTTATTCACACAAAACTGCTGTAGGTGCTGGAGCTCTCGTCATGTATCTACGTTACCTTATTGATCCTGGTCCCCTTGATCTCAACTCCTCTCACAAGACGCTGCCAGAGAGTTCCCGATCCTTGCTGGAGAAGCCCGACGTCAGTCTCGGGGACTCGCAGAAGGTCAAGAAGGAAGGTCTGATTCCAGTTCGGGGCAAGCTGAACGACGAGGACCTGAATCAGATGGTTCCAGCATTGGAAGATCGTGATGGAGAAGATGTTGGTCCTGATGGAGATGAAGGTGGTGATGCTGGAGAGCAGTCAGAGGAGTATGATGGCGAGGAGGAGGAAGAGGAGGATGATTATGAAGAGAAAGGAGCAGACGGCAATGCTTATGATGAAAAGGACATGTATCCAGATCGAGAAGAAAACATGCCAGACCGCAAAATTGTTCATTTTGGTGCTGATAGGAAACATAATTTACACAATATGAACCAGTTACAGCTTGGTCGACTAGACAATCACATGGATCCAGGATTCAAGGGAGATAATCAACAGGGTAATGAGGAAGACACCGAGTATACATATTATGATGAACCAGATAAGGACGACAAAAACAATGTTCAGGAAAACAGAGACAATCACCCAGCGAAAATCCAACAGCAACGTAAACAAAACAGTCTTCATGAAAGGAGGCAAATACTTCGTGGAAACAAAAACCCAAATAATGAGCCTTTGGGAAAAATAATGTTTATTTTCTTTTCAGCATCATTTCTGTTATTGTTTTTCCTTATGTATAGATTTATTAAAAAACGAAGAATACATATTCGATATCATCCGCGGACAATATTTAACATGTGAGGAGACAGAGTTTTGGATTGTGTCTTTCTCATCTCTAGTCTGAAATGTGATATATTTTTTCAAATGTCAGAGTTGATGACTGTTACTGAAACATGGCATGTCAAGGTCACCCATGTCAAACTGCCCAAAGCAAAAGTTATCAGATACTAGTTATTGAGAACTTGTGGACCTTCTCAAGATCTGGCCTGCCCAATCATCGTCAATGCATTGTAGAGTTTTTCTCACAAAGAAATGTGTAGGTCCCCCACCCCAAAGTAATTCCCTGATATTGTGATAAATTTTGTTCAGGGCCATGTTGCCTGTTGGCAGTATTTGAAACACCTGTGTGCCCTGTGATGGGCCAAAGTTGCATTAAACTGGATACTTTTGCCAATTACCTGTCCAGTGGAAAGGCAAATATTCTCTATTGTGTGCAAAAATGGGGACAGGTAACTTTTGGGGAGGGCAGGTAACTTTTGGAAGTTGCTAACCTTGTCGGGCAACAATTTTTAGAAATTATCTTTGGCCATTGTGGATCGCATCTTGTGGAGGTCTGCTTTCTGGGGCTTACTTTTTGCTGAAACCCTTCAATCCAATCACGTCCGGAGTTAAATAATTTTTTTTAATTCACAAGACTTAATGATACCATTTATGCTGACACTTGGAAGAAAACATTCTGATAATGACATCAGTTTTTGGGTGACTTGCATATACATGTAATGTCTTAAGACATTGACAGAGTTGATCTGATAGTCGTCACAGATGGTCTCAATGCTGTGCCTGTTGTCCATTCACGACTTGATGGACATGGTTGTGTCCCCCGTTGTTGCATGTACTATAATATTTTACTATTATTTCACTACCATTGTGTTTATGTTCGATGAAGATTTTTCAGTGTAAAAACTCATTGTTCTTGCATCACTACTTCTGAGAGCCGAAAGTATTTTCATATTTCAGTAAGTCTTGGTCGACAATCAGAACATCTTGAAAACAAAATAGGAATGATTGCATCATCATTTTGGAGCTTATGTCTTGCCCCACAGAATTAATGGTGTGGACACTGTATGGGAATCTGTGTGATATGCTGTGTGAAGTGTGTGACAATATTGTCATGTCAGAGACATGTCTCTAGCTGTTGAACGGAGAACACCAAAATGTATCGATTTGTTTCAAAAGGGAACTTAATTTCTTTTATTATGTCAGTTATGCTGTATTATGTTTTGAACTCAACACATCTTTGGCATAAAGGATAGAGCAGTGATGGATCTCGCACCCAACAAAACACTTACTCTGAAACCAAAGGCCACACACTGTCACATGATACTTTTGTATAGCCATATGGAGCTCACACCCAACAAAACACTTACTCTGAAGCCAAGGCCACACACTGTCACATGATACTTTTGTATAGCCATATGGAGCTCACACCCAACAAAACACTTACTCTAAAGCCAAAGGCCACACACTGTCACATGATACTTTTGTATAACCAGATGGAGCTCACACCCAACAAGACACTAACTCGGAAGCCAAGGCCACACATTGTTAATGATACTTTTGTATAACCATATGGAGCTCAAACCCAACAAGACACTAACTCTGAAGCCAAGGCCACACACTGTCACATGATACTTTTGTATAACCATATGGAGCTCACTCTCAACAAGACACTTACTCTGAAGCCAAGGCCACACACTGTCACATTATACTTTTGTATAACCAGATGGAGCTCACACCCAACAAGACACTTACTCTGAAACCAAGGCCACACTGTCATATTATGCTTTTGTATTGCCATATTTGTTTACAGCAGCAGGGGTCAGACATACAATAATTATATAGATCACTGCTCCAGATATTTTTCTCGATGCCAAGGAGTACGTACTCCTAATTTTCCACAGTGAGGAGTAGAGTGTTGTATGAAGGAGTACTTTGTGTGTAAGCTTGAAAAAAAACCCATTGACATTGGTTTTCAGACCCTGTGTAATTGAACCAATAAGAGTAAAGTTACTGATGCAAGAATGGACCTGTTCTCTTACAATGATGGTGAGATACACTATAAAATTTTTAAATGAATGTACAAAAAACGAATTTTCACGTACTCAATAGACTTAAAATTAAAACCTGCCGTACTTGCAGCTGTTTATGTGCGTGCATACACTTGTATGGTCCTATCTGAAGCTGTTAAACCCTTTATAAGTAAACTAACACCATTATTTTGCCCCATAATTGGGAGTAAGTACAATAGTGATTAATGTTGCTGTGGACAGTATTTCAGCTATAGTGCGATGACTCTCCCATACTGTGCATAGTCCTAGAGCTGAGGCTCATGAAAGCTTGATGGACCTCAGATCAGCCCTCATCTGGAGCACTGTAGTTATACCATGTTCTGGCTAGAAATTGTTTAAAGATTTCAATTATGATGAAGAACCATAAATCATGTGATCCTCTGCAGACAGCAGATTGACCTGAGCTTGGACCGTTTTTAAGGAGAGCTGTCACATGGCATGAAATTGTCAGTTTAGTTGCTTCACAGCAGGAAGTAGAAACAAAATTATTGGACAGTGATCTAAGTTTCATCAACAATCAGGAGGGTACCAGTTACATGTTGCTGGAGTGTTGCTAGGCAAGCCACACTTGTATCCATAGTCGTATGGCCAGAGGGCGGGGGCAAAATTGCTCAGAAGGCGGGCAAGATTTGGGCAACAGCAGAGGGTCAGTGTTTTTTTTGGGGGGGGGGGATTTTTCGGTTTGACCAGGGGTGGGGAGTAATTTTTCAGACAAGAAGTTAATTTCCCCCCTCCCCCCTCCAAGGGTGCCGATACGCCTATTCATGTATGTAACGTAGGGCTTTGGCTTAAATTACCTTATTGAGTGAGGAAGTTTTGAAGAAATCCTCATAAACAGAATATCTCCCAAGGAAACATGAAAGAATTCATGGCAGGTTTTCTTACAAGAATTCTGCATTTATGTTTTCTTCCTTGCCTATAAAACAGATGTTATAAATTTATGATAGTTGCAAAATGTTGCAAGTTTCGGACATTTAGCTTCTGCTTGCAAATCTTTACAGATGTTTTGAGTTCTTTGTTTTTTTGCATTTATTCTTTTGTTGTGTACAGTTGAGTGAATACATTTGTTGATTCTTGATAATATACTATTCATGTTAATTTGCTTATATTGTTTTGGCCAATAGGGGTCACGGTCTTTTTGTCCTCAAACTGGCCGGTACGTCTGCTTCATGGCATGTCATTTTAACCAATATTTTTTCTCTGCATACTTTGCTTATCCTCTCTGTTTAAAGCTTGTTGATACTTAAATCATTAGGCAAATTGTTGGAGAATTTTTGGCGTCTTATTATCACCACATTATTCTTACTTAAAATGTTTGAGTTATTAAGAGTAAGAATAGTTCAAGTTGTATGTAAGCTATGACTTGCAAACTGATCCAGCTTCTTGAAACTTAAAGTGTGACTGGCAAAAATATAATTTTAGGCAGTTAATATAAAAGTATCTTTGTTTTTGTTTTATGTCTCTCCAATGTCTAAAGGTTCATTGTATCTGGCACCAGTGTTGCTACTCTTAATGCTACTTTTCATAGTGAACTCGCAAATAAAAGAATCTAGCATTTGAGTAAGGTCCATCAGATTTCTTACAAAATATGATTGACAAAATGTTGTGTTTTTTATTTTGTTAATGGCATTAAATCAAAGAAAAGAATTTTGTTTTTACAAACCATTTTTGTGAGATTGTGATTGATAAATGTTTTACAACTGTCTCCTTACAGAGTTTTCTATATTATTTACTTGCATAAGAAACTTCAAGAAAAGATTTTTTCTTGTAAAAGATCTAATTTGAATATTGTGTTGAGTTTTGAGACTTTTTACTTTATATGAATTTTTTCCAGGATAACAAGTCAAGATGATTTCTTATGTGTAGACTGACCTTGCAGTTAAACAGTAATTAGATGAATTAAACTTTGATTTAATTTGAAGGTAATTCAGTTCAGCACCATTGTCTTGAAGTCTAGGGGACCAGTCAAAAGTATTGAAACATTGGAATATCGACACAACCATTTGGTCATGGCGAGTTGTCGTTGTCAGCTGGATGTTCATCTGTGCACATTCACTTGAGAGTCCCATTTTCTCATAGCTTAAGGCTACACAGGACTTGAAGTCCGTACTTGTACAACACTATGTCAGTAAGACAAAATACCAGAAATATGTAAACTTAATACATATGAATGCTGTTTGTGGGGTCGTTTTATTTAATGGCAAATAACATAAATGATACACAACAGCCGAAAATGTTAACGACAGAAATTATTTCACTTGTGTGATAGCAGTCGCAACAACTTAGGGAACACATAATAATTACCAGCTGATTATCGGATAGTTAAATGTCCAGTCAGTGTGCCTGATAATTTAATCACAGCGGGTCCACATCGCCAGCAATGGCATGAGTTGTTTGAAGTTTGGAGTAAAATTTGTGAATGTTTGTCAATTTTTTGTAAAATATAAAACAGGGTGAGGGGTACACGGTATTAAAAAATATTCAGGTTCGGAGTGTTAGGATGTTGCTAAGCTTTTGAACAATAAATGGTTACAAAGCATGAGAAGAACATGAGAAAATAAAGTAGGAAGCAAAGCATTGTAAATGGTGAAGGGTGAAATAGGTTTTAGTCTTTGTGTATTTTAGAGGGGGGTGGGGGTGTTGGGGGAGGGGGAAAGAGTAGACTCATGAGATGTGATGAATATTACACATTGTTTTAGAACTAAAAGGAATTTATCAATTGTTCATTAGATATTAATGCCTCTTATATGAGTGATTATATGATTGACAAAATGTTTGTGTTTTTTTATTTTATTAATGGCATAAAATCAAAGAAAAGAATTTTGTTTTACAAACGATTTTTGTGAGATTGTGTGTGATAAATGTTTTGCAACTGTCACCTTAGAGAGTTTTCTATAATATTACTCACAAAAGAAATTTCAAGAAAGTGTTGAAGACAAAAATGAAATCTTTTCAATTGCGTGATAACAGTCACAACAACTGAGTAGAAAGAGTAGACTCGCGAGGTGTGATGATTATTGCATGTTGTTTTAGAACTAAAAGGAATTTATCTATTAGTCATTGGACATTAATGCCTAGGAATGGGGTGTGATTTATGTTGAAAAATATTATTTTCATGCCAAATGGGCATGAGTTAACAGGTATCGTATTGATGCAAATGAATGGACAAGCCAACGAGGTAGTGTGGTGCTAATTCATTAAATCAAAAATCTTTTTGCACTCTTAAAAGTGTACTTTCATTTTCAGTTTAAATACCTGTTATTTTGTATTCGCAATCAAATGGCAATGTAGTAGATTTACTTAGCATGTAAATCCTAATTTATTGTTTTCCTTATTTTTAATTATAATTTGCAATTTAAGTCTGTGTTCTTTCATTTTAGTTTTGTAAAGAGGATTTAAAATAAATCAAATATGAAGGTGGTGCAATCTTTATTTAAATTGAACTGCTGTAGAATCAGAAGTTTATAGGTGTTGTGTGATAAATACAGTCTTCTCAATCTAGAGATTGGTTGAAGAATGAATATGAGTGATCAGAGAAATTGCATCGTTTGCCTCAAGCATCTAGTGCATGATTTGCATTTTTGTTCAAGAGAGCTAAAACTGGATACAAGTAAAAATCTGAAATGAAATGATTATTTCAAAACAGTGTTGTGTTTGTTTTTGAAATTAGAATATTTTACATTTTGTTTGTATAAACTGACACATGGAACATTCAATATCGGTTTATTCCCCTGTTTTCATTCCTAACGGTCTTTTCTCTGTCTTCATAAAAATGAATTTCCTGTTAACCATTAACTCCCATCAGTGTGTGATCAACACAGAAATGCTTACAGTAAAACTTCCAAAATTTCTAACTTCTAAACTTTAGATGGTACCATTTCTGTTGAGATAATCAATTTATTTTACCTAAAATAAAGCAAAGTTTTTCAAAAATCTGAAAACAGAATTTCTAAAAATTCCAAAAAAATGTTGATTGTTACCATAAGCAGTTTCCAAAAGTTTTCACTTACTGGTGGCAATTACCAATATTTAGAATTCTAACTTTTAAAAGATCACTAATTTCCAAAAAATTCAAATACGTCAAAAAATATTTTAAAACTTTTAGAAGTTTTACCGTACTAATTCTGCCTGTGAGCAGTTGAGCCAAGAGTGTCATCCTTTATACCTGGCTGAAAATAGTTGCTTGTTTGGAATAAAGGAATGTGTTGATTCAAACTCATTTTAATTAGATTTAAATAGCTCCTCTGCATGTTTGATTTTTAGAATTAGAACAGAAAAGGGAAGCTTGTACCAAAGATTGTTTTTAACTGAATGTGCAGCAGTTGTAGGAGTCGGAATGTGATGAACTCTTGCCAAGGTTTGTTAGCTCTGAAATGTTCTCTGGTCTGAATGGCATTTGTGTTTATTTATTTATCATGTTTTTGGTTAATGTGTTTGCTTATTTTATTTGAAAATCCAGCTTTTGTATAAACCTACTTCTGTAATTTCTGACTTCATTGAGAGTCTGTGCAACTATACTAACTGTGACAAAGAAATCAATTTTTTTTTACTCAAATACAACCAGAAGCAGTTACTTTCAAAAGACCATGTAGGAAGGTTTTGAAAAAATGCTTGAACTACAAAAATAGATTTTGCAGGGTGCAGATTGAATTTTCATTGTGTGCAATATTATTTAAAGTTACTATTTAATCTGCTGTAGGTTATCATTAAAGTTATTAAGGATATATATACCTTTGTTAAAAATAAATATGTAAAAAAAAATCCATGATTTTCCGGTCTCAGGATTGATATATATTTGTGTGTGAGCATGATCTTTCTCATCATCATTCAGGAGCTTCAAACTTGCCAACTTGTCATAATGTATTGAATAAGGTAGAATTATATTTTGTTTAAAAATGAAAGTAAAGACAGCACACAGTGCCTGTAAGCACTTAGAAGGCTTTGAACTCAAAATGTGGACTGGGATGCAGGATAGGGCCTTGTCCAAAAATCTGTTGGTCACAAAGGTTGTGAGTTCGAGTCCTCTCCATGCTGGCTAATTTCCAGCCCTAACGTTCATTAACCCCGGAGAGAGGAGTGGTGATATAGCTGCAATATCACTGAAAGTCACATTAAAAATCCAAGCCAAGCAAACCAATTGTGGACTGCAAAAGTGCAATGTGTTGAGAGAAGTCTCGACCTATTACTGACAAAGCCATGACAGTAAATGGGTTAAAGGACAGCTTGTTCCAATGCTGAAAATGAACAGTATTGTCTCATGACTGTTTAACACAATGCATTAGCACATGACTTATATTTTATTTAAAAATTGTAAACTGTTTCTGTTATTAGTTTATTTGTAAAACCTGAACTTTTAAGCATTATGAGACTTATGATATGTTGGTGTAGTATAGGAATATGTAGAACAAGAATGCTCAAATACTCTCAGTCCCCTGAATATGAAAGAAGCTGGTATTGCTTTGTACTGTAGACAAACATGCTCTGATACCATGTGTAATCCATTTGATTTCAACAATCAAAGTGCAATAAGTTAGTCAGCTCTAGCTTTTTATCAAGTCTTTCCAAATCAAAAAATATAATAAAGTGTATATTCTGATATATTTCTGTGTTGGTTTCTGTATAATTGCAAGTGGGGGTGCATTTTCTGGTGAATGAATTACTGTTTCACTACCACTATGATCTGGGAGTGCAGGATGGTGCAGTGGTAGCCATGAAGTGCTTCCTCGCCAATCCTTTGGCCCTGATGACTGAAGGTTTGAATCCTGCATGGGTGTCCAGCAATCTGCCAGCCCCGACGACTGTACGTTCATATTATAAACCTCCATTGACGTTTTCCCATTGAAAGTGACCATACTTTAACCTGCAACCAAGACCTCGGACTAAA
>JAUELE010230556.1:0-12110 GCA_031471655.1 Diodora aspera | reverse complement strand
CTCTGGGCTGCTTTAGAATTAAAAAAAAATATTACAGTTTACAATAATAATATTCCAGAGACTAATAATTAGTCTACTCTGTACTCTGTTTTGTTTGTTTCGTCATCACATTGGAGTAGTCATCAATAACTGTTCAGCAAAAGCTAACTAATGCTGTAATTGTCTTGATATTTTGGTAAAGAATTTTAAATTGTTGATTACTGTCAAATCATTTATTTTCGCGGGTGTTTAATTTTCGCGCAAAAGATATATGTGCGAAAACTGAACACCCGTGAAATATAAGATCTTAGATTTTAATGTTATTTTTCTGGGAAATGAAAAAAAAATACTAGTTATAATTATTGTCAGTTTCTATGTTAAAGCTCAGAAAATATTCAAAGACCTAGAAGTTTTGTTTCGCATTCCAGGTAAAAATTTTACGACGCATGCGTACGCCTGGTGAACCAAGAAATAAAGACAAACAAACGAGAAGCAGATTAAAATTTACTCGCATATTCATTTACTAGTACTCGCATAATCCATAAGAATAACTATGTCTAGCGATCTTGAGTGCAGGAAAATTGAACTCTGCGAATATGTCCCATGTATGATTTGCGCGAAAATTGCAACCGCGAAAATAAATGATTTTACAGTATTTCCTGAAGTGGATTCAAGCATAAAACCATCTTAAATATGTTAGGCTCCCAATGTTTGACACCCCCTCCTAACTTTGTAAATTTAACAAAGAGTAGATCATGACTGGTTTGATATTTCTACTTTTGTAGAAGATGTGCAAGAAGTGCGTAAAATGCAAAACTTTTATCTCACTTGTGTATATAGCTGAATATTTATGATCACTTGTATGTAATTCTATCTGTTAAACTCAAGCACAGCAGGACTTCAACTTAACATTTTGAAAAAAATAACCCGAAGAAAGTGTGAACTATTTAAGGCTTCCACGCTTTCATATTGATCAAGTGGGCAAATCGATTCCCACGTCTGAAATCCGGTTTGGTTTTAGATGGTTGCAAATCCACGCATTTGTTTTGAAAATGTCTTGAGTTCAGATCAATGTAATAGCATGCCGACTTCAAAGAAAAGATATTGGTCAATATCAAATCAATTCCTTCACATTAAATATTTATTTCTTATCAAATATTGGTTTCTGTTGACTTTAAGTACTACCTTATTTAATGTTGTCATGAACAAATATGGGGCAGACATAGATTTCCAAACACTTAGCACTGTCATCACTGGAGTCACTCTTTCTCAGCGCCTCGGTATTGATCCTTCAAACAGGCACACACACACACATACACACAAAAACCCATACAGACAGCTTCATATTTTCCATGGGGCCACAAATACACAGTGACATTCATTGTCGTTTTTATGTACGAACATAAACACTCCGAGGGGAAAGTGAATTGATTAAATCTGTGCTATCTCCCATAAAAATGTTTTCCTTCAAACAAATTATTACCTATGTATCAAATTTTAACTGCTGATTAGCACTATGATAGACTATAATGTTCAAACAAATTTACTTTCAGACACAATGAATTATTATATTTTTTTTTTTAATAGTGTAAGTAATTTTTTTTATTTTGCATGTATCAACTTATATTGTTTTGTTGAAAATGGCATGTTAAAACAGAAGATAATTGGATTAATTGGATTTCATTTGCAGCAGCAAAACTGTGGAATGAATTACCAAAAGAACTGAAAGCCGCAAAATCCAAGTCGTCCTTCCTCAAAAACCTCAAAACTTTCTTATTTCAAAGACACTTTTTTTTAATTGTGTAAAGCGCCACTGAGCAGTTAGTACACGCTGGAGATTAGGCGCTATATCAAGTCAATTATCGTTCATTCATTCATTCAGAAAACGAACTGCACTTTCTTCTCTATTGTTTCCTTTAGTCACAATTACGTGAAACATATCGGCAGCATAATAAAACAATGTTCAGTTGTCTCATTGCATCAACTTAACAAATTGTACAAGAGTAATTATGTATGGAAATTAGCATTATTTATACATCTAGAAAAGAACGGTTGTTCTCTCGTTAAGACTTCCTTAACATTTATTACGATATTACAATTATATACTGAATAAATCTCTCACAACGTTTTATCTTCACTAGTATCGTTTTCTCTTTGTATATAAATGTATATATAGTGTACACAGTTGCGTGTTATGAGAGCTGGGTTTCAATAAAATACTATGTATACTATGTAGTCTGGACTACAGTTCTGTAATGTCTATTAGACTTCGCATTAAGGACTAGAACTTGGGGTTCCATCGGATGAACTATCTCACCCCCCACCCCGGGTATTTTAACGAGTCATCGTTCTCAAAGGAAATTTTAAAAGACGACACGGGGTTTCTCCTTAAAACTACCCTAGCTGCCATTTTCTACGGGGTGACAATAAAAACAAGTATATCATCTTGATATTTCAAGTCACTGAAAGGAAATATCCGAGTAATAGCAGTGGCATTTTAAAGATCTGATATCCTCCATGTCATCATAGTTTATACCTTCTCCATTGCATATATGGCTTGTGTGGTTAAACAACTTAGCAAGTCTATGAAAAATACAAGTCTGGGGATAGCCGGAACTTGAATTAATGAATTAATCATTTGAAAATGTACTTATTCATTCTGTCTATTCATTATTTAAATTTCTTACTTTCCTTTTATTAGTTCATTCACTCAGCCAGTTATTTATTTCACATAAATAAATGTACAGGCAGAAAAAAAACAAAGAGTTGAAAGAAAGACAGACAAACAGGCAAACAAACATTTCCATCAGACCAAATGCCAATCCAAAGAGCAGAGAAGGGGATCTGTGGATCTGTGTCGCGGAACACCCTAGTAATGTCACACTACAGCTACTGCCAAGCCGAAGATCTATGCTGCGTCTTACTCCGTATTATGAGTCCCTTGTTAGTCTTCAGAGACATATCGAACCAAACAGACGCATTAGTGGAAACTCTTAGGGCAAAGGATGTAAAACTTGCCATTAACACAACGCTGAACATGTAATCAGGTTAATAAAAGGGATGCTAAAAATTCGAGTTACTGACATGAACTAGCCTTAATCCACTTTTATAATGTAATCTCCGTATTATGTCATGACACATAAGGTATATATCTCTATTTAAGAGCTCCCGTCTCGGTGTCCACTTGCAAAATATAGTTCCAAAGATTACTCCGCGGGGAGACAAAAACATAATAAACCTGAAATAAAATAGTTCAGAAGTTAGTTCCATACCTTTCCCAGTAGGGTAATAATTACATATTAGCGGGATCATCTTGAAAGACGCGTTGCAAGTACTCTACTGGGTATGAAAAGGCTTTGTAAAGACGACGACATTATCTTTGAGGCCGCCATTGCGAAATAACAGTCCCGGGCAAAACCACAAGTCTCGCTAGATCTCGTCTCCCATGGTGCTGGTGACAGATCGGGAAGTTTACGAGCTGGTCATGTTACTATTACGGATATTGCTGGAAATAATTTGGATCTGCACGAGACCTGTCCGCGCTTGACATGTCAAGTCAACAGAAAATACAAAATTTGATTTAAGAGAGAAAAAAACGAAAAGAGGTTGATCATTAGTTAATGCTTGGAGCCCATAATGTTTTTTTTAGTAAATTTCGTTTGCATTCCGTGTGTTTTAATTAGCTGTCAAGACAAATGTTGTTTTTGTGTTGCGAAAAATGATCATTTGGTGTTAGAATACAACTGAAAAGTGTGATTATAGTGTTCCACAAATGAATAAAAACTATTAGATTAATTAGATTTATGGATGCTCTACTTTCGTTTTCGCTTATAATGCTTGGTCGAAACATGTATCAAGATACTCAGGTTACAGAACTGATTGTAAAATTCTTATTTTCGGAGTAGGAAAATATTACTTCTCCGTCTACGGAGATGTGTTCAAGGTTTCTTAGTTTACCTTGACAAAATTTAAATGGCATGAATATAACGACTTCGTCTGGCCTTGGCTTCATCCTTTCTCGGACTTGGATCTCAATGGATGTTAACTTGTTCGTGTGATGCATGCGCAGCAACTGTCTAGCAACATATGATTGATATCCTTCTGAAGGTTGATGAACATTTGGACACATTACACTTCCTGCTGTGAGTCGAAACTCAACTCAGTAGTGTGTGCAAGCTTAGGCCAATCTGCTCTCGGCAAATGGTCACGTAATACACAGTTCTTCATCATTTTTGAAATCGTATGTAATTTCCAGAAAGAATGTGGCATATTTGTTGATCAAGTGTTGTTTGTCTGACACCCCTCACCCACGGCTGTTGTAAACAAATATAGTCAAACAAATGTAAACAGTGTGGCCTTGGTTTAACTGTTGTGAATCTCAATCCTGCCCAAGCCAGCGGAGTTTCAATGCTTACTTTCGTTCAGACGTGAGATGGCCGCAATAAAATTGGAGCTATATACTACTCAAAAGACGTTTAGGTTCAAACATGGTGATAAAGATATTTTATTGCCAAAACGCAGTACGTCCGAAATTCACGTAATACCACATAATTTCACATACATGTACTAATATGTGCATGTTTAAAGTAACAATCATGAACAACACGTGCAAATGCTGCATGAGAGAGAGAACTTAACATGAACTTAACGTTTTGAGAAACATTTCATATATATATAAAGCAAATGTCCCTGAAATTCAATAACCTTCAGCACTGAATGTTTACCTGACCGTTAAGGTAACTGGTAAATTTCCAGTAGTAACAGTATTGCATGAATAAACAGCCTTTCTAAAAATATTAATATGACTAGTTCCGGCAAACCTTCCAACAGTAAAATCGATTACATCAGTTTATGTTTATAGCAGGTTTGACCCTTAACTTCTTTTGAGTAGTTTAACCGAAATATCGTTACAAGCCACGTTAAAAAATATAAACCCAAACCAACCCTTCTTGGTGTATATTTTGTAACATTACGTATTCAGACATTTCATTTTGTCCGGTATTAATTTAAAAGTTACAATGCCCTTTCAAGTTTTGTTCTACAGAAGCCCTTCTTTTTAAAAAAAATGTAAATAAAACCACCAAATGGCAAGTTCGAAAAACAATATACTGAATGTTTTCACAACTCCACAGTTTATATAACAAGTTATTGAACTATATTTGCCATGCAGCATTATCGAGAAGTTCACCTGTTTTCAAGAGGCTGTTTGTATACAAGTTTATCATTAGTTGCTAGGGAACGCTGGCCGGCTTGGTGGATACTGGTGGTAGCTATCTGTTTTTGTTTGAAGCCAGATATCGCAGTCTATCGTAAAAATGAATTCTCATTAACACCTTAAAATCCCATGTCACCATAGAAACTGATAACTATTGTTGCCATGTTCTTGCTTTAATAACGACGTGTTACAAAACAAGCCCTTTAAGTGCAAAACATTGTCAAAATAGCATGTCATGATATTAAAGGTATTATTAATAATCACTAGACCCTGCATCGTTTCAGCCAGATATGCGTTGTATAATAATCTCACCTTTACGAACTCGAACAATGACTCCCAAATAAATACCTACCTACATATTTGTGTATAAGTAACTACATATATATTGTGTGACCATTTATACTTACGTAGAGGCAATGCCATACCAGCTGCGTGTAAGTAATTTACCTACATAAATGGGTATACTAAGTAATTACATAAATGAATGTGACTAATTAATCGCATACATGCAAGCACATAGGTAAGTACATAAATACATTTCGATACATAATTACATGTGCATACATTAGAACTTGCGTATAAGTAACTACTGTATTTGAGTGTAAGTGACGACATGTATACATACTTAGAGGTAATGACAAACAGGACATGCGTATAAGTAATAACATATGTGGGTATAAGTTATTACATAAATAAATCCGTATACATACATACACACTTACATACACACATACATACATATATGTACATATTAAATGCATACATGCACGCGTGCGTATACAGCTGCGTACCAAAAGTTTCTTCACTTTCTAATACTGGAAACATGTTTCATATTTAATGGCTTGTAAAACAAATATTCTTTAGAATTCGGGTGAAAATAGGTCGATACCGAAAGGATTATATGCAGATGAGATGAAATTCTGCTTTGTGTTACTATTTTTGCTTTACATGTGACCTCAAATGATGAATATTGTTGCCTGGATAGGACACCAGCGCTTCTCTCATTGGACCTCCTTCGGACATCAAAGTAATCCACTTGATTTTGTACCAATTCTCGGTGGTAAATTGTATTTCGTGTATTTAATGAGTTATATAATAACACATAAAAGTCTTTTTAAATCATTACGATCTAGTTCATGTAATTAATTGCCAAAAGAATTAAGGCCTTGATTGCAGCAAAAGGTGAATGTTTTTCAAGAATAAACTACTTTCAGGCCATATTCATTGTTAGTTTCGTTATATCGAATGCTTGAATCTAAATATCAATTTTGGACGCAGCTGTAGGTACGCGTAATCTGGGCGGTTACGGAAAAAGACGAAGTTGATACGAATGAGGATTTTCTATGGTCTGATACAGAAGACTAATGGTTAGGGGGACACCAGGAGTAACCGCATTTGGTGACACTTGTCCTGTTAACGTCACTTTCTTCAAAAGAGATTTCTGTAAAAAAAATGGAAAAAAAACCGAGTGCTTCAGGGAACAAATATGTTTTGCTCAGGGCGGACAGAAAGTGAATTTAGGAAGTCGTAGAAGCTAGAAATATGACACGTATGGACTTCTGTCAGGACTTAAAATCCGCTGGGACTAATGGTTTACTAGTATATTCTGCGTTTTTTCGTCTAATCGCTACCTTCTTAAAAGACTGCTGACGTCAAAAATGGAGCGCTGTGGAACATGTCAGGTTTATCTTTGAGAGAGTTACCAACTTTCTGATGTGTAACCACGTGACGGAAACTCCGTGAAAGCTTTTAATACCTGTTACAGTTCTTTTATTATGCAAACATACGATGCGTTAAGAACTGGTTATCCACTTACCATTGGGGCTTAGGTGCAACAAATTCACCTTGATTATTAAGTGGGTTGGTTCTGAGGTTTCCTGTTCACACTTAAACGTTGTGTTGGTATTTATATTATATGACCTCAGAGTCCTACAGCGTGGATCTGTTGGTGTGCTTAAGAACGGAATCAATGTTACTGTGTAGGTCAGAAGCTACATGTATATACTGGTATATAGACAATAGCCAGTACTTTATTAAACTTGGATGTAAGTTTGTTTTATATAGAAAGGCAAACTGTGGAGAGAGAAAACAAGAGGCCCATGCAAAACAAATGACACCACTACGACAACGTCACAAAACAGAAGATGGATACATGGAAAGTCGGACAACAAAAGTTAGGTAAAATTATCACAAACAAAATATTCTAAAACATAATACTGCAAATGGTTCTAAATATATAGCAAGAAAGCTTTTTAAACAGCGGAAGCCGAGTAGAATTAGCCTTACAGTTTAACAGTTTAAGAGGGACATACTGGATGGTACGGGGGGCATTCAAAAAGTACTAAGCCTCACCAAGACATTTAAGTAGTAACCATAAGCTTTTGATGTAACTGATTTCTACCATCACTTATACGACTATACCTTAGAATTTAATTGTTTGCCTTTAGTTCATTGCAACTGAGACCTTCCGAAAGTCAACTGGTGCACGCTACTTCTAAAAATGGAGAAACAATAAATACACCCGTTTCTTAACGGTGGAATAGGAATGGGAGTCCTCACCAAGTGTCTTGATCATGTCTTCATGGATTTCCTTGCGGGTGAGACTTTTCTTTTGCAAATACTTAATCAATGCGCGAATTTCACTTTGTTCCATTTTAGAAGTAAATTGCACCAGTTGAGTTTCAGTTGACAAACAACTGAATTCTTCGGCATAGTCGTATAAGTGGTGGTAGTATGCAGCCACATCAAACACTTCCATTTACTACTTAACTTTCTGGGTGAGGCTTAGAACTTTTTGAATGTCCCTCGTATGAAACTGATAGGGCTCTTCTGGTTTTACATCTTTGTAAAAACGGTAGCGGCGACCAGAGGGTAAATAGAGTAGAGAGAAGGTCGGTGTGTATTCTGCTTGTGAGACGTTCTGTGCCGAGCGAGTCGAGAGACTCGAAAGCTGCATCAGAGATATTAACGCTAATTTGGCATCGGACATTTCAATGCCAATTTGGAGAATTGTGTTCAGTTCGTTTTCCTTTTAAAAAGAGATACCAGACTTGTAAACAGAATCATAAAATTACCTGACACATGTGACTGCCTTAAAAAGTAAATAACTGACGTTGTGAAGGTCGTCTTCTTGAAACAGGGTTGAATTGTCTGTACATTCGCCCTTATGTTTGTTCTAACGATGCAGCCATTTAATTTGTAGGGGGGGGGGGGGGAGGGTGACTGGAAGAATTTTTCCTTGCAAACTTCATTTATGTTTATCTCAAGCATGAGACAATCTAATTTTCTAAGATAATTTTCGAGAAACGATGTATTTAAAAAAATATTTGTAATCAATGTACGTTTAATTTAGTGCAAATACATGGACATAAAATGTATTGAAAGCGGGATACTAAGGTTAATTTATAATAATATAACTAAATAATAAACTAAAAAATGAAAAAATGTGTATGTGTATATGTATATCTCTGCAATCTACTTTTTTACTTTTGACTCGCGCAATCTATTTATTTTCTCCACATTTGTTCGCAGACTGTTTATTTGCAAAACCTTCAAGTCCACCCCACCCGCTCCCTCTAAAATGAAGTCGCCACTTCCAAACTAAAGGTTAGGACTAACTTGTTTCAAACTTTACTGAAAGCCCATGGGCTGCGCGCAATTTCATCCGATTGTCAATCGTGGAAGGGCAAAGATGCCAGTATCCCGCGATGTCTTGTCATGATTGCAATTATTTTAATATTTCGATGTTTTGTTTGGATCGACTTCTCGTAGGTTTAATCAGTGGATTTATAATGTATTTTCAACATATTATGATGGCTTGTTTAAATTCCCTGCATTGGTTATTCAGCGATTGTAAACAAACGATAGCGATCCAATTCCAAAACCATTAACAGAAACTATATGACAGAATTGTTTCCCCTAACTGCACAGATATATCCTGTCTAGTTAACGTGTCTGAAGTGAAGTGGCAATAGAACGCAGAACTGTCCAGTTGCGAAGTTATAGCCGAGAGCGCTGTGTGTCTTATTGAGGCTTTTCGATCTCATAATGTAGGCATGAAAGAGTACTCCGGCTTTATTTGATTGGAGTGGACTAACGAAATGTCCACCAGGTCAAGTAGTAGGACCCGATTCCCTCAAGACCATCCAGGAGTCCGAATCCAGAGACTCTGTGGTCATGAAATTGGACATTATCAAGCAAACCACGGTTGATTCCAGTCAATAGATTTGTCATAAAACCATATTATATAGAACCAATATTTCATGACTTCGTTAATTAAGATGGGGAAAGGTTTACCCATGTTCAGGAGGGCAAACCAAACGGCACAAATTGGGTTTAGTCCCCTGTACAAATTGCCTTGACGATCTCCAAGCGGTTGAACCTCCCGTAACCTCGGGCCCAAGTTGTGACAATGGCACCTTCGTTTTAATCAGCATCTGGAGTTGGCAACTAATTGATTTCATGAGCCAGTTTATAGCCACTCAACTCAAAAGTGTCTCCATTTCTAGTGGAGTACTTAAACGGATCCATTTCCTTGGTCTTGGTCCTCACCTAGAGTTCGCCCCGGCGACCTCCTTCCCATAGGAGGGTGATATAATTCGATATTTGTCGATTTATTACCATGGTCCTCACAGAAACTTTATCAGTAGGTCTTGTTTGATCCCTCTCCCAACGTATAATATAGGTCACTGTAATTCTATTTCAACTCCGATATCAATAACCACACATGCAATGTAGTTATACATTTCTCAGACGTACGTATAGTTTCGCTAATACCAATATTGACTTCAATACACTCTATTACGTATCCTTTGGCCTTTTTGAACGACATTTTCACAACGTATGTGCGCCCGTGTCGTTTCGGTCAATTAGAGTTTTTTGTAATTTGTATTCAGCCCGTAGGAATATGGCGCTTTTAGGTGGCACTGCATTGAGAAAGTTGACATGGTACTTGCAGATGACGGTAACCCCTCCCCCTGCCCGTTTTTCATGTTCAGAAGCGAGATCAGCCCCCCCCCCCCCACACACACACACAGACTATGAAATGTGTTCTTTCGGGCTGGTATGGAACCTCATTATGTCACTGACTAGTGGTTGATTTTGATATACTGACGTCCAAAAGAAACGATACAGATACAATTATTTCAACTCTTTTAACCCCATGTCTTTACATCACATTTCACAAAAAACATTTCACTGAATTCATATCAACCTCATCCTCAACGAATGTCTCTTGCAGATCCAACATATGTGTCACTGTGTTCTTATTCAGCTGTCTCAAAAGAAATGACACAAACTTTTAACTCATTAAAATTAGTGATGAATGCTAATTATGGTACCTTTAAATATGCGGCTTTTTCTGCATAATGTGCATACATACAGTAAAACGACACGTTTAGACAACCTGTGTTCTCCATTTGAAAACGAAAATGAATTTTAGGATTAGCTTCGTTACTTTTGAACCTCAGTTTAGTTAGCAAGTGCCTACCAGTTAGTAATTGTAACTTACAATGACTACATCAGAATGAAAGTTTAGAGACACACGCGCAACATGAAGAGACCTTTGCTTAATCACGTGTTACGTGTTCAAGAAATAAACACACAACAGAAAAGACCAGCAATAATTTCACAAAATTAATTTATTAAACGAATTAAACCTTACAGTTATCCAACAACACTAATTACAAACTCTAACTGATAAACAAGAGTTGTCAGAATACAACAGAGCTCGCCGAGTGGGTTAACATTTGTAAACAGTAATGTATGATGACGGTATGTGAGAAGTATTCCTGTGAGGATGCTACGTATACCCTTAAAACTTACAAAAATATAACATACTGTCCATAAAAGTTTTTCATGTGAAGGTCAACATGAGGGAGGTGGGGCGGGGGATGATAGTATCTGAGTAGTATTCCTACTGGGAGGAAGCTACCATCAAAACTTTGAAAATGTAACCTGCTATCCGCAAAAGTTTTTCATGTGAAGGTCAAAATGAGAGGGATGATGGTATCTGAAAAGCATTCCTGTGAGGAGTTTTGAAAAAAACTTTAAACTGCTGTCCACGGACGACGCCGATGCCGAGGGTATCACAATGCCTCTCCGGAGACGTTCGTCTCGGCGAGCTAATAAGTACAAAATAGTCAAACTTTCACCAGATGGATTTGTGTCACTAACAAAGTAACTTTAAGAGTGACTCACAGTTCTTGAATCCAGGTCAGTAATATTACATCCAGTATGAATGTTAATAATAATAATAATAAATTGTTCTTGTAAAGTGCGATTAGCTCCACAAGAGTGGATTCCATGCACTCGGTAGACTGCACTGCAAATTTGACAGATAAAAAAGTGAGTCAGACTGGTTAAAAAATAATTAAAGAGTCATTGATTTCATCACTGGAAAGTCACTGAGCCTATGGAAAAGCTTTCCTGAAGAAGAATGTCTGCAACTCGCTCTTGAAGCGTGGTAATGTTGGCTGGTTACGTAGGGCTGAGGGTAAGGAGTTCCAGACAACTGATGCAACAAACTTAATTGATCAGCCTCCTGAAGATTTTAAATTGAAGTTGTGCTGGACGAGAAGTTTTCATTTGAAGAATGTACAGAACATTTTGGATCATTTATGGAAAGAGTTCCTTTCGTTCCCCCACTTTCGTTTCCTGAATACTAACAAGCATTTCTGTGTGTAAAATGAAACTTTATAAGCAAGTAAGTATACATGTAAGGTCAAAAACACACATAACTAACCCTAACCCCTATAGATGTTGAGCGGGGGGAACAGGTGAGTGAGTGGATTTTTACATTGCAGGGGGCAATATTTCAGCCATAGCGCAATGTGATGTGCAGAGGCACACCAGGAAAAGGGACAACACAGGATCGATAGTAAGAAAGAGAAAGCAAAAGATCCCCATTTTAGTCGCC
>JAUELE010230555.1:0-20961 GCA_031471655.1 Diodora aspera | reverse complement strand
ACGCTGGTGGTCGAGATTGACGCGCGCTGAGACCTGAAACAAAAGAATTTGTTTTTAGACCTGTGCCTAATTAAATAATGCCGCATTCTCTTAGTTCGGCAGATACAGACGTATTATTCTCAACCTCATTCTGAACCTTTCCATAAGGGTTCACCGAAGAATGTTTCGTTGATTTCCGAATATGTACCGAATGCATTTATTTGCAAATGTAATGTATCTGAAGGTTTACGACTGGATTTGTACATTGCAGGGGGGCAATATTTCACCCATAGCGAAGTTTGTTGTGCAAGAGGTACATCAGTAAAAGAGACAACACAGGATCGATAGTAAGAAAGAGAAAGCAAAGATCCTCATTTTAGACGGCTTTTACGACAAGCATGAGGATACTGGAGACCTATCCATTCTGGTGTTAGACCGACACCACCCCCACCCCGGTATTGCATGGAAGTGACACAGACGGGAGATTAGAAGACAAAGGCCCTATATCTTGAAGAAAAAACATCACTTAAAACAAAACTTATGTGGCGACATTTCCACTGCACCAAAACTAACAATATAGAAACAAGAGACAGCATCGCCCTCGAGGTATCCATACTTTCATGTACAGGAATTTTACTATGACAGCTTTCTGTACTGTTGTACACTGGCGAAAATAGTCAAGCTGGCCACATTCACTTGACGTTCAAGGTACTTTAAACGAAGGGTTGGTTGAAACGTCGACGGTTGTATCTTTGACGTCAGGTGCATGTGAACTTAACAACCCAACACTGAATAATTATTGTTATTGGAGATTGGAATGTTTTCATGCGCACGATAAATTGCGCTTCGTTAGTCACGAAGTTCGTGATTTGCTTGACGTACAGTGCATGCATCATTACGTGAAAAAAGACGTTACTCTATACGGCGGCTTTGAAGAAGATGTTGACAGGTTCTTCCGCCTCAAGTGATCGCCCATTAAACACCGAATAACGAATACCCGTATCCTGTAATAAGTTCCTCCATTAATAGCCCGAGGGCAGAGGAGCTGCTTCGTTAATAAGGGTCGTGTCAAAAAATACTGACGTCCAACAGAAAGTATACCAAATGATTTCAATTATTTTCCCTTACGTCTTTATGCCATAGTTGATCCAAAGGATGCTTGGATTTCGGGAGTGTAATTTGATTGACATCATTTCATTGATAAACCTTCCAAGTCTTGAAGGGATATATCTTGTATATCCAACTCATTTGTGAATTTATTCAGTAGTCTCTCAAAATCTTGGTATACTTTCTTTTGGACGCCAGTATAGTTCCCGGTGGAGAAAATTCCTCCATGTCCGAAATTTCACCAAGCAAGGGCGAGTTACTCGGTTGTTCTTCCGGTCGGCCACAAAAAAACTCAGTTTAAACAAGGGAGACAACTGTCGTGTCTATACGTAACATATTACACAAGTGAAAGTTCTGTTCTTTAATCCAATATCCAAACATTGGTGGCAGTCAGACGAGATGGCAATCCACGTTAATCCGGGTAATGTGACCAGGTTTCTGAGCAAAAGTTGACATATTTGACAGCTCACTGTCTCTGAGCGACATGATGCATGGCTTGTTGGGTGTGAAAGGCCAGCCAAAAGTAATGATGACTTGGTAATTTTCTTCTGAGTAAATGTCCTGTACATGGCCGTGCCAGGAACGTGGTACAATACACCGACTGATCTATACCTGGATACATGACTGACAAGGAATTTCCTCACCGTAAACATGGGGGATTATGTTAATGTAATGTTGTATCTATGAAATGATCGTCGGGATGTTGACAGTTGAGTGTCTGGGGTATATGCATTTCGTCTTGTGAAGTCCACAAACAATCTGATCGTCATCATCAACATTTTTTTCTTTTTTCTTACTAACCGTAAACTTGAAATGTGACTTGATTTCTTTTAGCTCGACTGATCCGTAGAGGTTCTCCAGTCTAGGAACAGCCAACTGTTCAAGGTACTCAAGTAAGCTAATGGTGATTCTTTGATTGAACCCTCTTTGTCATCTACACTTTACCTCATCCGACCGCGATTACGTCAAATCAGTAGGCATGATCAAAGTTGCATCTCCAAATTTACAAATTTGATTCACCAACCCCTGTTACAAATTGAACCACCACCCCCAGGGTATGATGAGGTCTATATCAACAGTTGATAGTATGTTTGATGGCAAGGGTAGGTAATTTTACAATGAAAAGAAAAACAAAAAACGAAACAAGAAGCACTCTCTGAAACATACAGACACTAAGAACATCCACACACTCACTCGCCCCCATGTTTAAGCCTCCAACAGGGTACAGTAAGCATCAGTATTCACTACTTAAAAAGTACATGATACATTGCCCATTTTGTATAAAAGATGTTAAGTTTATTTTCAGAAGAGTGTAAAACCTTTTCGATCTTGTATCGACATGCAAGTTCATTCTGAAAAGCTTTGAGAGAAGGTTTTGACTTCAAACATTTACATTTGTAAACAAAATATTTAGCTAGTAAAAGTATTAAGTCAAAAATATCATCTGTTATTGTTGTGTCATTACAGCCCATGACAACAAGTTGCTGAGAAAGTTGTTAAAGTTGAAATATTGCCCTTGCAACTCAAAACATCATTTCAACTCAACTCATTGCAAGCAATCTTAACAATTAGAAGCTGACCATGTCTCTGTGGAGGTTCAACTATGTACTATGTAAACTGTGAATAAAAATTGCCTAGCAAAAAAATTAAACCCTGTTCAAGTTGGATACCAAATTACTTGGATTATTTTCCTACAACCTATCTAGAATAAACAAGATCCTGAAAGTCCAAAGAAGATTGTTTGCCTCCAAAACCATAAAAATGTGGGCCAGGGACCCTGATGTTTCGTTTTGTAAACATACAAACCTTCCCTCAAGCAAGTGTTTACTTGTTGATAATTCCTAATTACCAGCACTAGGTTCCTGTTGAGACATGCGCCATCTTGGTTCTAGCCGAGGCGTGGCGCTTGTATTTCGGGACAAAAACGCAAACATAGATCTTCGTTATAGGCTTTCAAGGTGTGTTTTCATTTGTCTCCGTTTACTTCTTCTTGTAACGATAAAAACAGAAGGGAAATTGTAAGCAGCCCCACTTCTATCACTTGCCCCGAGACAAATTATTTTTGTTTAGGATGTCCCCACATGATCGGAATGAGGGATATTTTAGGAGCCCGAACGCGATATGCCGCAGCGATCATTAGATTAGACCCAGGTTGGAAATGTTAGAAAATGTTTATGCAACGCGAGAGTCGGTTTTTGTTTGTTATCCTCCCAGTTGTTCAACAGAGGGTTTCCAGTTATTGTATATAGAATATTAGTCAGTAGGAAAGCATTGTGGTTTTGGAACAGTTTGATTTTGCACTGGAATCTGCATTTCAATTAAATAATCTGCATCTGGTAATGACATTTGTGGTACACAATACTCTGTGTAGCCAATAAAAAATTGGCCAGGCTTTATAGTTGAATTTGAGAAGATAAACATTAAAAGAAAGTAGCCTATTTGCAGGATAGCACCATGATAGTGTGGTAGCTGAGTGTTAGCCTTGATGAGAGTTCAGATCCAACCTAGGTTAAACCCTTGATCCTTGTCTCCGCTGCCAGTGTTTTTTTCTGCACACAGATTGTTGTTGGTGATCTTTGTACTCACAGGTAGATTTGTCCCCAACAAACCCTGAGTGACTGTTTTTGAACTGTCACAGAGATTGCTAGCAGTTAGATGGTCCATTCATTCACGTTCTCGCCCAACCACCTCGTGTTTCACTCACTCACTTCCCAGTTAGCCACTTACTCACTCAGAAACCCAGGTTCTCATTCATTCCCACAGCCATCCACTTTTTCACTCACTCGCCCATCCACATTTGTCACTCATTCACCCAGCCATCCCCTTTTTCACTCATACACCCAGCCATCCACTCTTTCACTCATACACCCAGCCATCCGCTATTTCACTCACTCACCCAGCCATCCACTTTTTCACTCACTCACCCAGCCATCCACTCTTTCACTCATACACCCAGCCATCCACTCTTTCACTCATACACCCAGCCATCCACTCTTTCACTCACTCACCCAGCCATCCACTCTTTTACTCACTCACCCAGCCATCCACTCTTTCACTCACTCACCCAGCCATCCACTCTTTCACTCACTCACCCAGCCATCCACTCTTTCACTCACTCACCCAGCCATCCGCTCTTTCATACACCCAGCCATCCACTCTTTTACTCACTCAGCCATCCACTTTTTCACTCATACACCCAGCCATCCACTCTTTTACTCACTCAGCCATCCGCTCTTTCACTCATGCCCCCAGCCACCCACTCTCTCATCTATCCGCCCACTTACATGCAACAAACTAATTGATACAAGGTTTAGCAGACCAAACATACAGCACACTAAGGACCACTGCTCCTGATAATGACTGGGAAAAGGTTAGTACAAGACATACATATTAATTTCTGTCAATGGAGAGGATATTACGACAAGGAACCTACGCAATAGGGCACTTACCGCGTCATCAAGGAAACATCAGCTCACCTGTCTCTTATTACCTACGTAATGTTCCCGGTTATCTCTCTGTCTGTCGAGGACTTCTTTATGAAGGATAGGCTGACTGAGGCAACCTTCAAAGATAAGGATCAAACGTCTTTAATTTTGAGCAGCCTCTCTCAAGGAGTGCATATCACTTTGACAGAATAGGACCACTGTATGACCATCCTTGTTGTAGAGACTAATTTGGGATGTGTTGCTTTTTTTTCGCTTTTTTTCTCTCTCAATGAGGAGCAAAACCTTCATGTTGTACATGGTTGAAATGTTACCCTGTGCACTACAACTCTACTAAAAGGACCCCGTGGGGCTTCCGGGGAGTGACGTGGTGTCACTTAGATAGAATAGAGCCCCAGTAACCGAATGCTTGTCGTACAAGGCGACTAAAATGGGGATCTTTTGCTTTCTCACTATCGATCCGATCGATTCAGCCCAGAGAGACAGGAGCCCTGACACCAACGTCGTGTTGGTGAGACCGATGTAGCTGAAAGTTTGCTGAAAACCATGTAAAACCCCAAATCACTCACTCCAATATGGCTCACTCCTCACAGATGTGGTGCCTTTATAGCTAAAAGAAAGACAAAAGCATTTTACAGTCCTATTGCCTGTATTAATAGATATTGTTGATACGAGGTTCGAGATGGCGCAGTGATTAGCACATCGACCAAGCAATCTGCCAGCTTTGGTGGTTGTGGTTCAAGTCCCACGCGGGCACCTCTCTTTCAGTCCAGAGAGACAGGAGCCCCGACACTGACATGAGGTTGGTGAGACCATGGTGATATGGCTGAAAGATTGTCAAAAACCACATAAAACCCCAAATCACTCACTCGTATTGGTGATGCCTCCTACTCCAGCTTGTCTTTTAGTCTTCATAGGATGGTTTATCTACAGAGGTTAATGCTATCAATGGTTTTTACAAGTGGAATCAATTTATGGGTAAATGTCCGGAAATGCGGCATTAGATGTACACCTTGGACCTTGACATTTGGGGGCTGTGCCGTACCACATAAGTATCCTGGTAAACTAGTAGGTACTTACTTAGCAGAAAGGTGATAGGTCGATGTGGTCATCATCCTTTTGATTCATGATTCACATAATGGTAGCCGGAGACTGGTGAGCTGACCGGTTCTGTCTGGACTGTGTTAACTGAATACCAGGCTTCCAGACAGAACACCCAGCTTTGGACTTGTGCAGAAGAGTACAGATACCAGGCCAGTGGCAGAAATAAAACTTATTATTTCATTCATGTTAGAGAAATTCAATGAAAAATATTGTTGTGTCTAACAAGCTGATGTAAGCTTTTTGTCTGATTTTGTTGTGCAATTGGGGGTGTGGCCTCTATACTGGGGTGGGTGTGTGTGTGTGATGGTCTACAGAACCCACTGTTAGGAAATATTGTGATTCCCAAGACCAAAATGGCTGTGAAATATTCAGTGCGTGTTGTGGATACGATAAAATGCAATTAATGTTTGTTTTCTACGGAATTACTCTTTCTTGAAATGTAGCTATTTTCCTACTGCTTGGGTTGAGCCTGTCTGGGATTGAAATCCAGACAAGAACAGAATTGCCACTTTTCAAGGTTGTATTGTCTCAAAATGGAACGTGAGGCCACATAAAAATAAATACTTGGTGATTATCTTTTTCCCTGGAAAGATCGAGGGTAGGGACGGCGGCTTAATTATTTTTTTATGAATTTATTTTTTTACACGTGGAGGTATAAAACAAAAGTAACAGGAATTCATTTGTTTGCAATCCTATTGTGTGTAACACTGTACCTTTTACAATAAACTAAACAACCAATGTTGTCAAGACAACATGAATTTGAGTATCAGCGTATCGTCTTTCTGGTGCATTTTATATTCAAATATAAAGTAAAATAAATTTAGGTCGGGTGTGGTCTCCTTAAAGTAGGGAGGGGACTATCACCACGTATTTATTTTTATATGGCCTAAACAATAAACAAAACAGTTATCTGTGCCATGTCAAGGAAAGTTGTCACAGTCAAATGCCAACATGGATCGTAGGTCAAACGGCGGGGAATAAAGATGACTGCTTGTTTGAGCAAAAGTACCTATGATTCTCATGATTCAGAAAATGGTTTGGAAAATAGTTAATGCTCAGAAATCTAGAGTACCAGAATATGTAGCCAAATGGTTCTAAATATTGTCAGATTTCTTAATATCCGTATGTTTCTAATTTTTTAAAGGGCACAACAGCGAAGCAGTGCGGACGTACAAACGGACATCCTATCTATACACAAGGCAAGCATGTCAGATTCTGAGTAAAACGTCCAAGAGAGCGTGACCGCTGCAAGACCTGCCCACACATCTGGAACATCTGCAGAAAATGTCCGCACAGATGTCAGTAACAGACAAGTCGTTTGCAATGTAACAATTTGTTGAAATGTATACTTACAGAGCAATAAAAGATGAAACTCACGTTTGGTTTTATTCTTTGAGGGCTGGCGGGACACTGGGGCTGGACACACGCGGGATATTTTATAGAAAATCCCGCGGGCCAGGGATTTTCTATAGAATATCCCGCCAGGCATAAGAAGAGGTTTTCCTGAGAAAAGAACAACCTGGCACAACAATGGAAAGACGCAACAGGAGGTTTATATGTGTCATGGTCGCCAAGGCTCTCATAATGCAATGTGTATTCCTAATGCAGGATATCGACGATATGTAAACACACTCGGGTAATAACCTCCATAGATATGGGCTTATTCCTACGAACATTGGTGTCATTAAAAGCCAGGTAGACAGGTTCGTTTTGTATCTGCCTGTGGATCTACAGCCAGAATTGACTGACTGTGACTTTCAAAAGTGCATTTTTACATCTAAATAAAGCTGAAATTTCAAAAAATGCAGTATTTGAGTATTCCGACCTGTGTACCCACATGTAATTTTCAATTAGCCATCTACACTTTTGTTTTGATTGAAAGCCATGCTTGTTTGATTAGGCCCAGTCAATAGTAAATTTGGCTGCTGGAAAATTTAACCTAGATGTCAAATTACGTTTTCGCAAAGATAGCGAATATCTATCGTTAAAATTTAAATAGTCAGTATGCTCATTACAGCTTGTTATCACGATGTAACCATTTGACTTGAAGTGGTGCTTACTTTAAAACGAAGTAAAAACAACTGACAGGCTCCCATCCATATGGTAGACACGCCTTATTTCATCGATTAATGGCGTGTATCCATTGCTTTCGACGATTGGGGTCTATTGGAAGCATTGGTCTCCTCGTCGATTGCATTCACGGACGATGCAGGCCGTTCTCTGCAACTTTGGTCGACAATAAAATGAGCAACAGCTGAATATCGAGCAAGATATGAGAAATAACTCGCCAATATCACTAATTGATGTATGTCTGTACTGTATATCATTGGGCATCATCAATGTACATCATGGTACCCAGTTCTTGTAAAATCAATATAATCAAGTTCTGACCTTGAAAACTAAGTCAATGTCACTAGCACTGACTAGTGTTAGCGCATTGTTAATGTAGATCGAGGTACAGAATATAAATGAAATCAATCTAGCAGCTCTTGAGCAACATCAAAAGTTAGTGTTCAGTTGCATATGACCTTGAAAATTAGGCCAAGGTCACTGAAATCCACCGGGGTGTGAGCATTAAAGTTGACTTTGTGATTAAATATGAAAGAACTCAATTTGTTCTTCAGATACCGCGTTAACAACAGGTGGGAAAGATGGACGGACGGAGCTGAATACTATGCCCACCGCTTCGCGTTAACATGGCGGCGGGGGACAATACGTACAATACACTTCGCAGCTCAGCTCACAGTTCGTGGTGTGGACGTACCCTTAACCGCAGCTCATTGCTAACAACCACCGCCCAGTTGAAGCTCGTGGTGTGGATATCACGATGTTAATAAAATTAATACAACTGTCTACTTTCCGCGGCTCAGCTAAGCGCAGCTCAGTAGCGAGGAAGCTCAACTTACATTAAATTAGGATACAAGTAGTGCAAAAAAGTTGCACAGTTTTTCATGTTGTTTTGTGCAACGTTTGAACATCATGCGATCTGATACCGAGAAATGCTGATGTTAAACATTGAAACAGAGGAAAGGCTTTAAATACATGGCCGCCGGATTATTTAAGATGTCTTGCACTTCTTGAATTGCCTTGTGCACACTGCTTCAACTGAACAGAAAACAGATCTATGAAGTATCCGCGTGCGGTTGCGAAAACAAGAAACAATTCCTTCTCGAAAAATAAAACGGTCATCAAGCATGTTTGGTTCGCATTTTCTGTTTATCGTTTTCGGCATCCGTGTGCGGTACCCAGCGAAACACGAGCTGTTCATTGTTAAATGCATCCTTTTGGGCTAGGCATTATAAGCCGTGTGCGCTGGGCATTAGTCCGCAGTAATTAAGATACACACGCCTACAACTACCTGCCTGTCAGCTGTCATTAACATTGGATACGTGGTCAAGTCCAATGTTTTCTTCTCGCAAAATAACTTTTGGAAGGACACATATACATAAAATATGTACATGTACATACCACGATTGATGCATAAAGCATACAGCAATGGACAAGGAGAACAATATGCTTCAGATTCTCTTCTGCTTTGACATAGGTTATACAGATTAGAAAGATAAATACGTAGCAGAGGTGGGGCGGGGGGTCTTGGAACAGTCACTTCCTGTCGGATCATCATAGCTCAGGTATATGTGCCTCCTCAACACGTAACCCAGACGGCGAATGGGACTGGCTGCCAGTAAGCGCTGCCTTGTCGAACCGAACAAGAACCTTACTAAAAACAATGGATATTCCCGAACATAGCAATCTTCTCCATTAAGGAAAGGCTGAAACCCGGGCAGAACCAAACCTAGGGCACCAAGAACAATGGGAAGACAGACAACTGGGTACTGGGCATTCAGGTGAGTGATTTCAAAACAAGGCCAGCATACTTGGAAAACTTGTCCTTCATCACCTCCGGTCATGGGCCTTGACATACTTGACCAGATTGTCATTAGACAAATATATATTTGTCATGTAGAACATCTACATTAATCAGAACACGTTCTCCAGAATTGATTGACAAGTACAAAAGAATAAGTGAAGAACGTGGATGGTGGGCTCTTTTGTCTGAGATGAACCTTTTTGTCAAGCGGTCAAGACCTTTCTTCTTTAGCCTATCCTACCACACCAAAAGCGTGTGACAGAACTGATATTGCATACGTGTTTGGGACTTTTATCTTGTTTCAAGCATTCAGTTCCGAGCTCCAAAGTTGTTGTTTTTTATGACGACACCTCTATTCGACTCTCAGTGTATCCTTACTGTGAGAATGTAGGGGCCGATATTTCATCTGCATGCCCAAATATGTGTATAACTGGTCTTCTATAAGATGTTCAATTACTTCTCCCTCTTGTCATACAACCGATCCATCATCACCGTCGTGAACTTTCTTGAGTTTCAGATGTAATGGGGCGCACTTTTCGCGCCCTCGTGACACGCCAATGGCCTTGGAAAAGGACTCGACAAGGAGGAAAAGATGTTTCTCAGGGAGGATTAGTGTACGTCCTTTGCCGAACCATTACGGTTCTTCCTCAATGTCCAAAACCGGGCTAACACAACGCAGTAAAAACGGGTGAACCCTAGCTAGAGAAGAAATTTCCAAAACCTGCTTCGAATGCCATCGGGGCCGGGAGCAGCTATATTTGATTTGGTCTTCATGAATACGGCATTCATACAGCCTCCAGTGATAACAGTAGGAAATAAGCTATAAAATTTATTCTGAATGTGTTCACAGTAATCAGTCATCCATTGCTCTTCAAGGTTGCAGTTGCCGGATATAGACCACAACTGCTCCCAGAGTTTCTCAATGGATGCCATAGATGAGATTTTATAAATCCGAGTTGGTATTATGGGCGGCAAACAGAAAACCAACCCCGGTATCACTTTTCAGACAAGCCGATTTCATCCAGGCAAAACACATATACTCGGTGCATTGGTTTCTTTCTTTCTGTTTGTCTGTCTGTCAGGAGGGTACATGTAGTTTGAGAAAAATTTAATAGTTTCGGGCGTTTTATTCTTCATTGACGTTATGATTGATATCTGAAGTAACTGAGAAATGTAAATAAATGTATAAGAAGGAATACCAACAGAAACAGCTGCTGATACAGTATACGAAAGCATCAGTTCCAAAAAAGGTCATCAACACATAGCAAACATAGGACCACGAAGAAGCTGTTGACAAAGCAAGCGTGAACAACATATTCATAGATGGTGTTATTACAAAGGTGCCATACATCCAAGCTAATGCTGCCGTCAACACTGGTCCTGTAAATAGGCCTAATACGACAGAACTGCACCAAAGCAAAGCTTTGTATCCAAGCAGACTTCCTCCTACAAGAGCAATACCAACAGCCCCTCCACAAATGCATATCATGGCAATATGGTCCTGTTTTATGAATCCAGATGTGACACCGGCTAAACTACGACCCCCACAGGTGGTAATTGCTAATACTGAAGACATCACCGACATTTCCGCAAGCTTAACATGAAGTAAACTATAATAGCCAAACGCTGGAGCTGTAGCAGGAAACATTAACAGTAAACCTTGGGAGAGAGAAAGAAAAAGGAATGTTAAACAACTCTTAAGCCGGCCAAGCTGATATTTTCCACTGTTGGTCCTGGTTTCATTGATTTGGTATGGTGTACCTTTCGTTTGCCTCAAAAGAAATGTATTCCCAAGACAAGCAATCAGACTGAATAATCCACACATCATAAGAGGGTATTGGATCAGTGTTACCAACCCCTTGCTACTATTGTTTTCTCCTTTGTCATCAGAATTGTAACTGCCATTATTAAAACATTCGAAGTGCCTCTGAACAAGATCATCAGGTTTACTTTCTTGTATGTATTGTTTATAGATTAAAGTGACACTTCCGTCTCTGAGAAATTGGCTGAACAACAATGGCGCCACGGTTGAACCAATCCCCGAGACGATATAGATAAGGTGGATCATCGAAGGTGTCTGTGGCCATAGCATGTGTATTCTGTACAGGAGAACTGAAATGAGACATAGCACAGAAACATTTCCACACTTTTATAATGGCTAATTTCATAAACAGCATATATGGGAACAATTAACAATTGTTGCCTTTGCAGAACGGACTGCTTGATACATGGCTGACCTGGTATAGGGTTCACAAATCCTCACAAACTGTCCAGGTCATGTTATATACGATTAGATTGATTTATAATAACAACAAAACCAGTACAGTGTAATTAGTATTCGCAAAATCGAAATTGTCTACATATTAACTGCTTGTTTCAATTAATTTACATAAGGGTGTACATTCCGTGCAGAAGAAAACAAGCATGTGATTCAGAAGTGATTAATCTATAATCCGAAATTCACTCACCCGAATAAGCAATTTCTTCCAGCCCTGCCATAAGAAACACCAATGCTGCCGTCAAGTAAATATTTGTCGAGAATCCCAGTGAGAAGAAACCTACACTTATAAACAGCCTGGAACACAACAGCGTCCCGTACGGATTGAGGAATTTGTTGGTCCACAGACAGACTGGCTGGAAGACGACGGCTGCAACGTTTTGGGCAAGAATAAGAATTCCAGCTTGCCTCTGTGTTGAATGATTTAGCAGCTGAAAATCTAACAGTGAGGGTCCGATATATGTTGCTAATATGCCCTAGAAAGAAAAGAAAGCAAAAGTTTAAAACAAACGGTGGAAACGCGCAAGTTCATTTTAAAATGTGTCTGCAATTTCATTGCAGAATATAATTATCTGAAATCTTTCAAGAGATCGCAATTTCAGGTTTGAACGTTCGTGGGGGATGGGTCTGATTTTCCGATATATTTATATATATATAATGAGCTTGTAAGAACACTAAGTTCAAACTTAGTAACAGGTCAAACTGTTAATGTAACAGGTCAAACTGCGGAACGTGTCCATACATATTAGAAGGCAAAAGCATATTTTTTAAGAAGATGAAAAAGAATTTCATGTGCGTTTTAGTATGAACTGTTCTGAAAAACATCTCATATATGTTATAATATGCCAAGGTTGCCAGGAACAGTATATTGGGCAAACTGAATGTCTAAGAGATCGAGTCAGGGTGCATAAACAACAAATTAAGGATCCTAAGACTAGATGTATTCCTCTTAGTGCCCACCTGGATGTATGTGCATCTGGAAAGGACATTAAATTTTAGAGCGTAAACTTAAGGAGAAACATTTTATAACAAAGTATTGTCCACCCTTAAACGCCTAATGTTTATATAGAACTTATTATCATAGTAGAAATGTGCTTTAACTGAAACATTCATTGTGACGTCACACGTGACGTTTGAACATTGTTAATATCAATGACACACTTTTTATGGTTAGAAACTTCTCGGTTCATAGAGTTTCTAACCATAAAAAGTGTGTCATGAATATCTCATAACTTCTAAATGCCACTCAAGGATATAATTGTTAATATCCACTGTCATTGTAACGTCATAAAGACGTTACAAATTCATTCTGTGTGTAGACCTTCCTGAGGATACTAATGAAACATGCATGTAGGAGGAACTATGGTGTCATTGTTATGTTTTTGATTTAATTATTTTGAATATAGGCCTATATATATATATACATGTAATAATAATAAAGTTGTTTTGTTTTGTTTTATCCCAGCAGCGAGGTGTGTTACAGTTACATCCCCTCAGGATACATAGTTGAATACGTGTCCCGAACGCTAAAATAGCCTAGTGCTTTTTTTGTGAAATATATAACATAAACTGTAAGTCATACATTGTGAAAGTGTATGCCTAATTTAATAACGCCATATTCCCTGAGTTCGGCAGATGTAGACGGATAGATTTGGAACTTCAGATAGCCAGCCTCATTCGGAACCGTTGTCTGGGGGTTTACCGTCGATTTCCGAATGCTTGCTGAATATGAGCCGAATGCATTTATTAGCAAGTGTAATGTGATGTTACCGAAGGTTTACGAATATTTTCAAGATTCTGTCGGAAAATTCGGAATCCAATGTTGCTATTTTATAGCATGGGGGTCCCAAAACAAATGAGGCTATTCACGAGTCTGTCAAACCGACAAATTTGCTATATCTATTTTGTGTTATTCATGATATGTACATAATTTTATGTATAGTTATCGTTCCACAAGTTTGTTTTATAAGGAAACACTATGTTTGACCACGTATCCAACTGTAACCTTATGAAGAATAGTACATGTAGGTAAAAATATCCTAATGTAAGATATGCCAATGGGCTTGACATCAATACACGCAATGTTAAGCTGCTTTGACATTTGAATTTATGTAGGATACTGCCAGATGTTAATGTGATGGAAACCTTGTCTGTTTCAGTCGATCACAGTCGTGTTAAGTTGGACATCATTGACGACGAAGAAACGAGTGACTACATCAATGCCAGCTTTCTTCCTGTAGGTTTAACAACGTACTTGCTGTTCTCACTAGTTTTCTGCAATGCATGTATTCTGCGCTTGTAGAGTTCGTGTCCTGTGCCACGAAAAATGTTATCCATGTGCCACAAAGCAATCTCAGGGCGGTTTGAGGACGTGATAAGATCACTTCAAGTGGGATACGTGCTCACGAACGTGAAATAGGTCAGGTGCTATATGTGCCAGATAACTAACATGAACTGTAAATCATTAAATGTAAAAGTGTGTGACTCATTCAAAACCGTAAATTACCAGCCTCATTCCAAACCTTTGTCTGAGGGTTTTCCGAAGAATGTTCCGTCCATTTTCGAATGCTTTCCGAGTATGGGCCGAATGCATTCGTTTGCAAGGGCGTACGTTTCTCGAGGTTTTGGACAATTTCAATATTCTATCGGAAAGTTCGGAATGCATCCTTGTCGCCTTTGAAGACAGGGGTATTAAAAGGCTGTCGGTGTCTTTCATGTAACAAACGCGTTGTATGTTGAGTGGATTCGTCTTGATAGGTACATATTTTACTGTATATTTATCGTTCCCCATGTTGGTTTTTGAAACACTGAATTTGACCATGTATACTACCTTAAAGTTGCTTTGTGGAAATGGATAGCAAATGTAGCTCAGGTCAATGAGGTGGCATTTAACATTTATCGGACAAAGTAACGCTAAGATTGTTTTGTAGAATGGGTCCCAGCAGTGCCGGATTAAGCTTGTGGGGGACTTGTAGAATATGCCATGAAGGGGCCCTAACCTAAAATATAAACCCAGCTGGAGGTGAAGTTGAAGTTACACAAAAGTTGAAGGCAGTGAAGTATAGTACTAGAGTAATAGAGTAAAGTGCAGAATAACTGAATCGGAATTGACAGCTTGTAAGTATTTAGCGCGGGGCCTGTAGAATATGCTATGCTTGCTACTGGGTTAGTCCGCCTCTGGCGCCCAGGGACATGGTATCTGTAGTGGATGTATGAGCAGTGGCGGATTAACAATAAGGCTGAGTAGGTTTAAGCCTAGGGGCCTGGGCGGGAGGGAGCTCCGAGAGAGAAATATGGTTTTATTGAGTGTACACATGAGTATTTTGATGATTACTTTTAGTACTTTTGGATATATGTTTTTCAACATGTGGACTATTACAACATACGTCATTTAACGTAACTTAACATCACTTGATTCTGTTTAACGAAGGGGGGGGGGGGCCCTTACGAAAACACAGCCCAGTTGCCGGGTGGTAGTTTATTCGCCACTGTGTATGAGGTCTTAATACACAACGTAAGAATAGAGATAACCTGAATGAAATGCTTCAAAACATTAAGTCTCTCTCTTTTCCCTCTCTTCCTGTATGTCTTGCTCTCTCTAGCTATCTGTCCGCCTTACTCTTTCTCTCTCTCTCCGTCTTCTATCGGTCTCTCTCTCTTTCTGTCTGCCTCCCTTTCTCAGTTAACTTCTCATCATTTTAAAAAAAAACATTGTGCAATCTGTTTTTTAAATTCTGTGAGACAACGTCCTATAACCCTTTTTCATTTTATGCAGGTCTCTAACAGTTTGTTAAAAGATTTTGTTATTTTAAATTACCGTCCTTACATATTTGCTTCATCTGAATGAAAATAGACCTCTGTTTCTGTAACCGTGTCCATATACAATTTCAATTTAAAAACCCCTATCCTTGTTCAGGGCTATAACGGTGAGAAGGAGTACATTGCCTCACAAGGACCTTTGCCCGGGACTGTTGATGATTTCTGGCGAATGATCTGGGAGTATGATGTTCCAATCATTGTGATGGTGACGCCCCTAAACGAAACACGGAAAACCACAGTTCAGGTATGCTTCCGAACTTTTGAAACGGTCATAGATTTGGTTGATAATATTATGTAGTTTCACGGAAGCCTGAAAGGTCAGTTGTAGATTGCTCAAAACTTAACCCGTGTGCACATTGCTCACACCTTCCCCTACGAACGCCTGGGCCTTTTGTGGCTGGGTCTCCGAGATGATTTATCAGGGGTACACGATTTTGTGGCTGGGTCTCTGAGATGAGTTGTTAAGGGGTACACAATTTCTTTCCAGGATCTTTCCCTTCTTCATTTCCTGAGTATCTTGTTCTTACCCATTACGGTTTACGTTTTATTCTGAAATGCTTTGACTCCCGGGCCGCCCTGTGGTGCGCCTGGAAACGATCTTGTTTAAGAGTCTTCCATCCGATAAATATTGAACGAAGCACCAGTAAAATGTGTCTTAACGTGTTAATGAATTGTGCAGCAAGTCGAAAAACGTAGTCGTTAATCTACTACATTTTCCACATTTCGAGGAAAGGTCTGAGGTGTAAGAACAGACCAGATGTTCATTTCTCATAAATCACACATATTGACGTAGAGTACATACAAGTACATGTACAGCAATTAATACATGTTAATACAGATTATTAAAATTATAACACTAGACACAGTATTTTTATAAATTTGGACAGTTTGAGTAACCGAGGCAGATATTCTAATGTCATAAAACAAATGTCTGCACACGAAGTTGGCATTCTGATACTGTGTAGTGCTGAGTGATACTGAGGTAGTTTATGATGTGGGGTTGTTGTAACTAACAGGTATTAATGCGAGCGTCTTGAATGCACTGGTACCTATTTGGTAGGTATCCTTTCGGTTCTGTTCTGTTCAGTTTGAATAATGAGTATTTCCTGATTTGCAATGATAGCTGTTGTTTCGATATCAGATTTCCCATTACCGTTTTGGTAATCGGTGATGTTGATATAAAACTTTAAGACTTACCAGATAAGTATTTATCATTTTGTCTTTGACAAGCATAATACATTTCCCTGGGCTTGATGACCACAGGCACTCGCTACCGAAATTAATAGGTGACGTACATAAATATTGACTGTATTTGTTGCCGGTAACATTTAACAAATTGGCGTTGAATCGGGCGATCTCCTCACTTCCGCAGTTTGAAGTGTCATACCTTGTGAGTTTTGATAATATTGTGGTGGTTGAGTTGGTGCTAACATAGCATTTCCGTTCCCCATTTTTTCCTCAGATTTGGAAACAATGTACCCGCCGTAACATTTCCATTTCATATTGTTCTTTTCTTCTTCAGATACTGAAACAATGTGCCCGCCGAAACATTTCCATTTCACATGTTTTCCTCAGATACTAAAACAATGTGCCCGCCGTAACATTTCCATTTCACAGTTTTTCCTCAGATATTGAAACAATGTACCCGCCGTAACAGTTCACAACTTCTAAGGGGGTACACAGCCTACTTCTCAAGCGTGTGATCTTGGGTCGTTCCACGAAACCAACTTGCCTCACAATCAAAGCATTTGCTCAACAAAGGTTCGGAATCCTTAACACATGTATTTGAAACACTTTCAATTATTGTTGTTTAGTCCATGATGATGAGATATCTTTGTTCTACTAACATTGGTATTTTGCACACAGACCAAATGCGAACAGTACTGGCCCGACGTTGTCAGAGAGCCGAAAGAGTATGGTGGTATTGTGGTTGAAAACACATCATTTTCGTCACTGGATAAGTACAACGTAACCATCTTCGAACTGAGGAAGGACGGGGTGAGTTTTCGACTCAAAGTTAATTAAATACTAGTATCTTCAGGTGTTAACCATTATGCATTGTTCGACAATAAACATCATCTTGTTTCCTCCTCCTCCTCCTCATCATCATTATCATCCGCTCGAGTGATTCTCCTTCCAACAGAATTTACCCCTGCCGTAGGCGATAACGTGGGGATAGAGCTGCACGTTTGCCGAAAATGACGTAAAATACAAATCATTCACTCTCACACTCACTCACTCATCATCACCATCATCATTATGAAATATTTAAATTATACTGACGTGCAAAAAGAACAATACCAAATGATTTCAGTTATTTTTCCTCACGTCTTTATATCATAGTTGATCAAACGGATGCTTGGATTTCACTGAGTGTAATTTGACTGACATCATGCCATTGATGCAACTTCCTATTCTTGAAGGTCTCTTGCATATCCAACGCATTTGTGAATTCATTCAGTAGTCTCTCAAAATCTTGGTATCTTTTCAGAGTATATGTATTCTGATAATTATTTGACTGTCACCGCGAAGTTCGCGACTATGCTTCAGATTTGTGTATCCATATATCCTCAGGAAGACGTGAAGACGGTGAAGCATTTCCATTTCCTTGAGTGGAAAGATATGTCGGCCAATGTTGAGAGGACAGACATCCTGAACTTTGTCCGAGTAGTTCGTTCCTATATTCGACCTAACATGACAGGTCCTGTCGTTGTTCACTGCAGGTACTGGCTGCTTTACAAAGCAAATATCATATCAATATTTTATCCAGTTACTCAGTGGCGTCACTAGGTTTGGTGTCACGGTGTCACCCATTCATTGCGGAAATTCATAATGTCATCCCACCTACCCTCTGGACCTCTTCTCGTACAACGCCGCACAAAATCCTTTTGTACTAACGATACTCTTAAGTCGTTATTCCCGTATATAACTGAATTAATGTAATGACACTAGGATTGACATAAACAACTTACATGTACAATTAAACTAACACATTTAAATTGCAAAATTAAATAGACAATTGGTTTCACCCCCTCAATATTGTGTGCACCCTACACCCAGTGACGCCACTTGATTTACTCGTTTAATATCAGGGCAACACTATATTAAGTTGTGTGTCTCTAGTATACAAAAACATCAGCTACAGTTTTTGATCACGAGAAAGTGAACAAACAAATGAAATGTATCACAATCATTAATAAAATTGATATATAACAAAGTATAAAACAAGAACCTTGCCTTACCGATCCTCTGTGTATCTTTACAAATACAGCCATATCGAGCTATCAGGCTAACGTTGGTCGTGATGGGGTACACCAAGCTGGTCGCCCCTCCGAACTAGTCGCCACAAATTATATCAACATCCAAAAATAGAAATCGCGCTATAATGTTAATACTTTTTATTTATTTTCGTTTGTGAAATAGGTGCACATTCGGTATTCGTATTAATAATCATTGTTATCGTCTTTCTTTGTTGTTTTGAGGAATGATATGTCGTCACGGTTTACTAGAAGTACGTCCGCTATCGGCATTAGCCAGCGCACACACAGAAAACAGTTGTTAAGATATGTATACTACCGATAGGGCCTGCACATTTATCTATTTACTTGTGAATCATTTTCTATTATAACATAGATAGCGATTGGTCGCTGTTTTTTGCTTTCTGAGCAAATCTGTGGCTACTTTTTCGGTATGGCGACCTGTTCGGTCTTATCCATCGTGATGACCTGGCAGTGACTTCGAAGTCTTTGACCAAGTCACAAATTCTCGAGATTTCAAGGATGTGGCAGGTCCCAGCTTGATATGGAATAAAGAGGTCTGGGTGTCTGATAAAGTCTATCCGTTTGTAACGTATTGGTTTCGTTTCATTTCATTACGTTGTAAGGGCAATCTTTTAGCCATATCACAACATGATGTGTAAGATGAAAACAGAGGAAGCCGACAGCTCAATTATAACAGACAGACAGAAAGAGTGAAAAGGAATAGGTCCCAGTCTTAGTCGCTTTGTACGACTTGCTTATTCTGAGTCACTCCTCTAAACACTCACAGCTTTCGTGACAAGATGAACTTAGTTGTGACTGGTTAAACTTCAGAGAGCTAATCTATCCTATTATTCAAATTTCGCTCAGACGCGGGAAACACACCGATGTTGCCAGATCGCTACCTGCAGTATAGTGGAACAGAGGACTACAAGTTTAATCAGATTGTGACTATGTCTTTTATCGATACTCTACACCTGGTGCTGATAATAGCGCAGAAATGAGCTTTTGGCAAAACAAACCCCACCAGTGATTGGGTCTTTATCAGATTAGCAGTATACTGTAGTGGATATTTCAAGTACGATATGCTACTGATTAATGTATTTATAAAAGCTATTTTAGTCATCAAAATCAAATCATTTCCGGTTTCACTTTGTTATTATTAAGTTAATTATATGCAATATTCGTGTTTACTGTCAGATATTTTAGTTGATAAAGATTTACATTATTGATATGTCTTTCCAGTGCTGGAGTTGGGCGTACCGGGACATTTATCTGCCTTGACTATCTGATGCAGTTTATTGACAACCATGGTCTTAGGGAGTTTGTGGACATCTTTGGCTTCGTTCTGAAACTCCGAAATGAGCGAGTGCTGATGGTCCAGAATGAGGTAAACCAACCAACTTCAGGCTGGGGCATAAACCAACCTTCCCGCTAGGACGTAAACCAACTTTCCTTCTAGGGCATACACGAACCTTCCCGCTAGGGTGTAAGAAAATGTTTCCGCTTGGGCGTAAATCAATCTTCACTTTAGGGTGTAAACCAACCTCCCCGCTTGGATGCAAGCAAATTGTGTTAAACCTTCCCACTGGAGTATAAACAAAACTTCCCGCGAGGGTGTAAACCAACTTTCCCGCTAGGGTGTAAACCAACCTTTTTTCTAGGGCATAAACCAACTTTCAAGCCAGGGTGTTAGCAAACCTTTCCGCTAGGGTGCACATAAACCTTCCCGCATGGACGGAAACCAACCTTCCCACTAGGGAATTAAAGGAACCTTGCCGCTAGGATTTAAGCACATCTTTCCGCTAGGGTTTAAGCAAACATTCCCACTAGGTGTAAACCAAACTTCCCACTAGGATGTAAACCAACCTTCCAGTTAGATGTTGGATGTAAGAAAACCTTCCCATTAGAATGTAAGCAAACCTTTCCGCTACGGTGTAAACAAACCTTCCCGCTATGACAACCTTCCCAGTGGGGCATAAGCAAACCTTCCCACTAAGCTCTCAGCAAACCTTCCCGCTAAAGTGTAAACCAACCTTCACGCCAGGGCATAAACCAACCTTTCAGCTAGGGTGTACATCGAAGTGCCCCCCCCCCCGGGTG
>JAUELE010230544.1:0-12111 GCA_031471655.1 Diodora aspera | reverse complement strand
TAACTGGAGCCAGAGACTTTCCTGACTTCTTCTTGAATGGAGATGGTGCAAGGAGATCTGGCGGTCCACGTGGTGGAGGTAGACTGGCTGTGGCGACACCACCTTTTGGTCCCCTGAAATAAAAGATCCATGCTGTAACAAACAGGCTGCAAAATACTAGATACATTAAGTTGTTTTTTCTCTTTATGATACAAGTTTAGCTATTTAAATATTTTACACATTGTACTGCTGATTACATGTATAGTGCACATTGTTTTAAGTTTCTATAGCCTTATATAATTGTTGCTGGCAGCCATACTTTGATGTCACTGAAATTATTATGATGATTGTATTCTCAAACTTAAAGACATGTTAGTGAGTGATATGAGAGAATCTCTAAACAGAAATCTGAAAGCAGGTTTCAGTAACTGAAAGGAAGATTTCTTCATCAGGTTCCACTTCCTAAATAAGTTATGCTTAGTTCAGATGATCATCCCTAAAAGCTGTTGAAGCGCTCTGAAAACTACTGAAGGTAAAGGATTTTGCACTGTACCTATTGAGGTCACCATTTGTTAATAATGGATTTGAAATTGGTTTGTTCCCTCTTTGAAGAAGTTCTTTTTCCATATTTCTAATTTCATCTCTTGAGCATTGTTGGAATGCTGTTTCTGAAGGCCCAGATAACTGCTGAAGTTTCTTCTTTGGTTTCTTTTTGGTAAACCGTTCTGATCGCTTCTTAAAGGAGACATCAGGATGCTTTGTGTGAGAAATTTCAAGTTCAGCCTTGAAGATAGCTTGTGCTTCTGTATTTACAGCTTTGGCAGGTGGCTCTGATTTTCCAATCGGTTGCAGGACAAGAGATGATCCGCCCAGACGTGGTTTTGACGTCATTGATGCCAATGCTTCCTGCGCCCTTGAAGAAAACTTGCAGCCAAATATGTTGTCATCCTTCACAATTTTTCTTTTATTTGTGACAGATGGTGGCTGTAAACCAGTTGCTGTCACAACTAATTTTTCTTGTCCATTGTCTCCTTTTCTTTTCTCCAGAAGAGGTTTCTGATGTAACTGATCCTTGGGGATCTGTGTTTGTGTTGATCCAGACTGTGAATCATGTTTGGACACAATTTCAAGATCAGAACGTTTATTAATTTCCAGATTGTTCTTTCTCTCCTCTTTCCTCTTTGCATTTGTTTTAGGAGAACTATCAGTTCCTAGCAAACTGTCTTTTCCACCAGTCTCAGATTTTCCAATTGGGTTTAGTACGAGAGATGATACCCCCAAACATGCTTTTGATGTCTGAAATTCCAAGGCCTCCTGTGCCCTTGAAGAAAACTTGCATCCAAACAAGATGCCATCATCAACCTTTAAAGGTGGTTGATGTGTTAATGTTGTTGATTTTTCTTTTGTTTTGTCTCTTTTCCTGGTGTCAATCTTGACTTTTTCATGCATTGACCTTTGTTGCATTTGTACTTTTTTTGACTGTGTGGAGGAATGTTCTGAAGATTTTTCGTCATCAGAAGTGGTGTTCATCTGAAAGTCATCAATTATATTGTCCACTTTTGTTGTAAACTCTCTGGACATTTTGGGAGTATTTGCACTTTCAGAACTGCTATCTAACTGTCTGTCCACAATCAATGTTTGGTTGTAGCCAGTTCTTCTGGGAGAAGCTGTAGTTGCAATCTTTACAGAAGGCATATTTCTGACTGACTCTGCGTGCAATGACAATTTCGGGGTGGACTTGGGATTGGTGGTTTTGACTGTGCATACTTTTGGAGCAGCCAATCTTCCCAAGCCTAATTCTGATGACTGTGAGCTTTCATACTCCACTGACCTGTCAGACACAGGGGTGGCTGCATTTGTATCTGAATTTAGCAAAACATCTTGCATTGATCTTTGTTGTATTTGTCTTTTCTTTGACTGTGTGGAGGAAGATGTTTCGTCTTCAGAAGTGGTGTTCATCTGAAAATCATCATTTATATTGTCCACTTTTCTTGTAAACTTTCTGGGCAATTTGGAAGTATCGTCACTCTCAGAACTACTATCTAACTGTCTATCCACAATCAATGTTTGCTTGGAACCTGCCTTCCTGGGAGAAACTGAAGTTGCCACCTTAACAGAATTCAAGCCATTCTGTATGGCAGGCATATTTCTGACTGATTGTGCTTGCAATGACAATTTTGGGCTGGACTTAGGGTCGCTGGTTTTCACTTCACATACTTTTGGAGCAGCCATCTTTTCCAAGTCAGATCCTGATGATTGTGAGCTTTCATACGTCACTGAGCTGTCAGAGGTAGGGGTTGCTGAATTTTGGAGAGAATTTTCTTCTTCCCTTTTGTTGTCTTTTCCACAAGTCTCAGATGTTCCAAAAGGTCTCAGGGCGAGAGTTGCCACACTCAAACATGGTTTGGGTGTTTGAAATGCCAATGCCTCCTGTGTCCTTGACGGAAACTTGCATCCAACCACGATGCCATCATCAACCTTTAAAAGTGGTTGACATGTTAATGCTGTTGATTTTTCTTGTGTTTTGTCTCCATTCCCGTTGTCAATCTTGACTTGTTCTGTCAATGACTTTTGTTGTATTTGTCCTTTCTTTGACTGTGTAGAAGAATGTTCTGAAGATGTTTCATCATCAGAAATAGTGTTCATCTCAAAGTCATCATTCATATTTTCTACTTTTCTAGCAGTAATCTTTCTGGGCATTTTGTGAGTATCTTCACTCTCAGGACTGCTATCTAACTGTCTATCCACGATCAATGTTTGCTTGTAGCCTGCTCGCCTGGGAGAAGCTGTAGTTGATTTTTCTTGTGTGTTGTTTCCTTTCCTGCTATCAGTCTTCACTTGCCGATATGGATGTCTCTTTCTTTGTTCATTCTCTGACTGAGATGAACATTCTGAAGAAGACGTTTCACTATCAGAATCAGTGTTCATCTGAAAGTCATCATTTATATTGTCCACTTTTCTAGTAGTAATCTTTCTGGGTAATTTGGGAGGATCCTCACTCTCAGAACAGCTATCTAACTGTCTATTCTTGACCAATATTTTCTTATTATATTCTGCTCTCCTGGGAGCAGATTTCAAGTCATTCTGTATTGCAGTCATGTTTCTGACTGATTGTGCTTGCAAGGACAAATTCAGGTTGTGTTTGTGGTCACAGTTACCAACATCACATACATCTGACCCAGTTGAGTTTCCCGAGTTGAATTCTGACGACTCTGAGCTTTCATACTCCACTGAGCTGTCAGACACAGGGGCAGCTGAATTTCCTTCTGAATCTAGAAAAACAACATGAAAACTTTTATTTGTGTTGAGTTATTGTTTCAGGATGCATGAGCAATCTTTGATCTATACCAGGATGTATTGTGCAAAGTGAAAAGAAAATTCCAAAAGATTTTTGTAGAAAGAAAAGCAAGAGTAAAATATTTCAGCAAACCAACTTTAGTCACCTTTTAAGATAGCTATTGGGTAAATTTGATTCTGTTTTCGGTTTTTTTTTTTATGTGTCACTGCATCATTACCCAGAACCATAGTTATTTAAGTAGTAGTAAATTAAATTTTCTTGGCATTTCTGTCAACTGAAGTACCAAAGTGTGCACTTAGAAATTTTATCTTTTATCTTAAGCTACCCTCTAAACAACTAATAGAACAATAGAACAGTATACCTTTCTTTCCTGAAGTATCACTTGCACTGCTGGCTTCTGGCTTCGTACAAGATTGGGAGTTTCCAGTGGGCTGTTGATTACAAGAGTTCAACCTCTTTGACGTATCTTCAGCTGTGAAGAGAAGCAAAGATATTTTTATTACTTGAAACTGAATATAAGTGAAGAAAACATTTTAGGTTTCTTGTTACACAAGAATTTTTGTACAGCATAATTATTTTAGTGCTTATTGAACTTGCAAACAATCAGTGGGACATTACCTGTAACTATGTCTGGAATCTTCTTGGGCAAATCAACCGCTGAAGGTTTTGGATGAGATGGCTCTTTGACATCTGGTGCCACAGCAGCTGATGATTTTATAACAACTAACTCCTTGTCACACAGCACACTTAAAACTGGAGATGTTGAAATAGTAGGCTTTAGAATGGCTGGTTCCTTAACACTTGGTGCAACAGCAACAGTAGGCTTTGAAATGGCTCTTTCCTTAACACTTGGTGCAACAGCAACTGTAGGCTTTGGAATGGTTGATTCCTTAACACTTGGTGCAACAGCAACGGTAGGCTTTTGAATGGCTGCTTCCTTAACACTTGGTGCAACAGCAACGGTAGGCTTTGGAATGACTGGTTCCTTAACACTTGGCACAAGTTTAGCTGGAGGATTTGGAACAGACTGCCCTTTTACACTTGGTGCATGAGTGGCTGAAGATTTTGTAACCGATTCCTTGTCACTTGGTACAACAGCATCTGTAGACTTTGGACTGGCTGATTCCTTAACACTGGGTGCACCAGCAACTGTCGGTGTTGGAGATGGCTGCTTTACACTTGGTACAATATTAGCTGGTGGATTTGGAACCAACTGCTCGTTACAATTTGGCACCTCGTTTGCTGAAACTTTTGGAATCAATGGTTCTTTAACACGTGACACAGTAGCAGCTAGAGATTTTGTTACAACTGATCCCTTGCCATTCATTACAACAGCATCTGAAGACTTTGGACTGGTTTGTTCCTTAACACTTAGTACCACAGCAACTGGGAGTATTTTAGATGGCTGCTTTACACTTAGCACAACAGAAGCTGGAGGATTTAAAACTAACTGCTCTTTAACACTTGATACATTTGTAGCTGAACGTTTTGGAATAGATGGTTCTTTAACACTTGGCATATAAGCAGCTGAAGATTTCGTAACAACTGACCCCTTGCCTCTTGACAAAATAGCATCTGTAGACGTTGGAAAGGCTGTTTCCTTAACACTTGGCACAGCAGCAACTGGAGGCATTAAAGATGGCTGCTTTACATGTACACTTGTTACAACAGTAGCTGGAGGATCTGGAACAGATTGCTCTTTAGTACTTGGCACATCAGTAGCTGAATGTTTTGGAACAGATGGTTCTTTAACATTTAGTACAACAGCAGATGGGGCTTTCGTTTCAATGGAGTCCTTGCCACTTTGTTCCACAGCAACGAGAGCCCTTGGAACTTCTGGTTTCTTTACATTTTGCACAACAGCAAATGATGATGCCCGAGGTGCCTGCTTTATGATCGGCACAACAGCAACTGGAAAATTTGGAAGAAACTGCTCTTTAACAATTGGCACATCAGCTGGAGATTTGGCAACTAATGACTGCTTGACATTGGTCACAATGCTACCTGAAGGTTTTGGAACACATGGCTCATTGACTTTTGGAACAGCAAATGGAGGTGTCAGAGATGGCGGCTGTTTGCTTTGCACAACAGCAGCTGAAGAATTTGTAACAGATGGTTCCTTGTCACATGGCACAACAGCAACTGTAGACTTTGCACTTGGTTTCCTGACACTTGGCACAGCAGCAGATGGTGGTGCTGGAGATGATTCTTTTACACTGGAAACTATTGCAGATGGACATTTTGAAACAAATGACTCCTTGACTCTTGGTATTATGGTAGCTAACTGCTTTGCAACAATGGCATTCTTAACACCTGCAATTGGCACAACAACTGGAGTTGGCTGTCTACTATCTGTCACTACCACAGTTGTAGATCTAGGACCAGATCTCTCCTTGACACTTGACACAACATCAGCTGGTGACTTTAGATCTACTTGTTCCTTAACTCTTGACACAACAGCGACTTGAGGTGTTGGAGATGGCTTCCTTGCATTGGAGGCACCGGTGCAGGGAGATTTTGAAACCGATGGCCGCTCTTTAACACTTGGCACAATACCTGAAGATTTGGCAACTAGAGACTTTGGAACAGCTTGTTCCTGAATGCTTAGCACAACAGGTACTTGAGGTTTGGGGCATGATTTCTTTAAACATGACATCTTGACTACAGTATCCAAAGATTTTGGAACTGAAACAGCTGAAGGTCTTGGAGCGGCTACTTTCCTACAACCTCCCACAGTGGAAATTGGAGACATTGATGGCCCCTGAACACTTGGCACAACAGCAGTCCGAGAGTTTTTAACATATCCTTTTTTAATTTTATGTACAGCAGTAACTAAAGATGGCAAAGTGGCAACTGCAGATGGTTTCTGAACACTTGGCACAACTGGAACATGAGACGTTTGAGATGGCTGCTGTCTGCTTGGCACAACAGCTGCAGATGTAGAGACTGATATCCCCTTAACACTTTGCACGACCGTTGTTTGAAGTGATGTGGAAACTGCAGTTACTTTACATGTGTGCATATTAGATGACTGTATGGTAGCATTAACTGTAACCATTGTTTGAACTGAAGACTTCAAGAAAGCCGAGTTCGTTCCAGTGGGCATAGATCTTTCAGCTGATAACTCTTTAACATTTGGAATGATGTGCTGTCGAAGAGGTGTTACCTTTTCATTTGGATAGCCAATTTGGTTTGCTACTTTTGACAGTTTCAATTCATCCTCTGCAGAGGACATTTTCTCCAGTTCTGTGCATTGAGCAAACCTTTGGCTTTCACTTTCATCAAACGGGTGCATTTCTTTTTGGAATGGTGCATCTCGTTCTGCAGCGCATGCTACTGAAAAGTCTGGCTTTATAACTGTATTGTTTTGTGCTGTCCTTCCTACACTGGTTGTTGCATCAGTAGGTAGATTTTCCACAAGAATCTTTACAGCTCCAATTTCTATTGTGACCTTTGCCCCAGCATTTGTTGCCAGTGGTGGATCAACCAGTTTTCTTTCCACATCTTGTAATTTTCTCTCAAGATCCATTATTTTGTTATCAGAATCCATTCTGGCCGTCACTTCCTTTTGGTCACGAGAACATTTGAAGAAATCCTTTGCCCTAGGTTGCCTGTATCTCAAGGCCTTTTTTTCAGAGCTATTTCCCAAACACTGAACTTCTGGCTTATCATTTGAACTAAAGCTTGAACTGTTTGTTTGTACACTTTTTACATGAACAGATTGTTCAAGTGCAGAAATCTCCATAGTTTCTTGATTTTGTGAGTGATGTACTCCAAAAATGAAAAGATGCCTAGCTGCTATTTCTCGAATAGATTGGTACAGAGATTTGTTTTCATTTTTTTGATCTTTTGGTAACTTCATCTTTTTGCTCGTTGATTTCATAACATTTTTTTGCGAACTTTCCTTTCCTAATGAAAGTTCTTTTTCCTTTGTTTTCTTTTTTTGGGGTAAAACATGCTTCTGGTATTTACTAACACAAGATTTACTTGATTGGACATCATTGTCTTCTGGACAGTTAATAGATGATATTTCAGGGTCATCTTCCGTTTCATCTTTCACATGTCCATCACCTTCAAAAAACAAATAAATAAAAAAATTAAAAAATATCAGATGACAGAATGAAAGAATGATGAATATTCAATATACAGTTGAGGCAGGGTAGCCATGAGCAACAGGGACTGCAGCTGGTGATCCAATCAGGGGCAGATTCAGGATTTTGGAAAGGGGTGGGGGATCCATCATGCAAAATGTCAGTTCTATCCGTGGTTTGAAGACTCTTTACTATGCAAATTTCCATAATCGATTTTGAAAAGGGGGATGGGGTCTGGACACCCTGGATCCGCCACTGCTAATGTTGGTTCGGTCACAGGTTCGATCCTAGCCAGCATCATGTTGTACCCTTGGACAAGGTACTTATCTTCACTTGTCCCCATCGGTCCAGCTGTAAATGGGTGTTGGTGCTACCACGTGGCAGCAACCACCCACATGGGTGGAGAAAGAATGTTCAAGTATACCTGGAGATTATCATTATTATTATTACTATTTTTATTAAAAAAGTATCATTATTTCTGTATTTGACTATATACTGTAACAACACACTTCTTTGACTGTTACTCCGTGTCTGAGATGGTGCTGATCATAATTGTAAAACAATATTGGTTTCATACTATGGCCTTGCTAACAGACATGCATTCATTATATTAAGTTGAGTGAGTGATTTGGGGTTTTACATGTTTTTCGGCAATCTTTCCGCCGCATCACCACGGTCTCACCAGCACAACATACGTTGGTGTCAGAGCTCCTCTCTCTCCGGGCTGAAAGAGAGGTGCCCGGGCGGGACTCGAACCACAACCACCAAGGCTGGCAGATTGCTGGGCCGATGCACTATAACACTCCACCATCTCATGCACAGGCAATCTTTCTGTCATTATGCAACTTGATATGCAAGAAGTAAAGCAAGGTCAGTCAGTCCAAAGAGACATCTAAGCTTTTAGGATTGAAAGCAAAAGATCTCCATTTAAATTGTCTTGTTCAACCAGCATCTCTTTTCAAAGACCCTATTTTTTTCTATGCAATTCCACAAGCCCTTATTGCAGCAAATCATATACACCATTCCTGTATTAGCTGTATGTTATTTTTTTTAATGACACTGTTACATACGTATGCAAGATGATACTAGTAATCAAATGTAAAACTGAAAAACAATGGCAATGGTTCATCCAGGTTCATCCAGAGCATGCACAAACAATACTTGCAGGTTGTCAGGGCCTGCAATGGTGGTTACATATTCTACTGATAGATCAGTGGCCCACTCTAATTTATGTGTATTAATTGTAAGTGTGATTATGGTCCTGATGATGAATGTTGTATGATGCATTTTAAGTGTATTACTAACATGCAACAGGTTATCTCTCAGTAAGACCACAAAAAGAAAAAACATTATTTCATGATTGTCCTTTTCCCTGAAAAAAGGAGGGTAGGGCATTATTTCATGGTCAGCTAATCTTTAGTTTTTTATTAAACATTTTTTCACAAGTAGAGTACACGAATAGCACGTGTAAACAAAAAAACCCAGGAATTATTCCTTATAATAATAATAATAATAATAATAATAATGATGATGAGTCTTATAGCTTTAAATCCACGCACAAGGTGCCTGACGTACTGTTCCCCTGGTCATGGGAACAATGTACAACCCACAACCTTTCTCAACTCCCCCGGGAGTATACAACCAAAGTTACCTGTCAGGTGCTCTATAGAAGGTCTATTTCCACATTACCATCACTTTCTGGTACCCTATTTCAGCTGGGTGAACTGAGACACTTTACGAGCAAAGTCACTTGTCCAAGGTGACACCACTGACAGTCAGTGTCTCAGTGTGAGCAGGGCAAACCCTTGAAGGCCTGCAAGCAATTCAACACAGCTGATCACCCATCCAATTCCTCAATTGCAACCCTGTTATCTGTAATACTGTGCAGTAGGCCTACCTGTTTCAATAAACTATACACAACCAATAGGCTATGCTGTCAAGCGGAGAACTGGATTTTGAATCCCAGCTATCATTCTTTCTGGCCTAATTTTTAATAGCATTTTGATTGAAATAAGAAATTTACAAAATCTTGGTGCTGGCTGTTTTTCAGAGTTGGGCAGGGATTATCACCAACTATTATTATTTATGTTGCCTCAGATGGAACTAAGTTAAAGTTTCTGACTTACTTTTTGACTTTGTATCTTCACATTCATCTGAAGAAGAATCTCCACCTGAAATTGTTAAAACAAATGTATGCTCACCATTAGCCTACATTCAAAGCTAATCAGTTTGAGATAATCCCAATAAGCATAAGAAAAAGGCTGAACAATCTTTTTCCTCAAGGAAGAACAACAGAGTAAAACTACTTGACGACAAAAAGTGAGTGAGTGAGTGAGTGAATGTAATTTAACATACTGATAGCAGGGGGTACTATTTCAACCATAACGCTACGGTTGGTACAATAGGCACCAAATGTTTGAGTCGATTGAAAGTGACCCAGCCGGGATTCGAACCCCCAACCTTGCGGTTGTGAGGCAGACACTCTACCAACTGAGTTACCCGAGGCCTTACGACAAAAAGTAAACTCTATTGAGAGCTAGAACACCGAATTGCTACAGTAACTAAATTGAAATAATGCAACATTGGATAAATGGTGTCAGCTCGATAAAAGATGTGTATGGATTAATTATGATAGGGCCTATATAGGCTAATAGATCCAGATCTAGAACGGTAGGCGTGACTTAGGGCCATTCATTGGTCCATCACTCGATCTAATTTTGGTAATTTTAAAATTTAGATGTAGAATTACTTTGATCTATCACAATCATTTAAATCTCAGTCGTCAGATCGAATGCCTACCTGAAATACTTGATCTAGATAACACAAAATGATAGCTAGACGTCAAATCCACTCACGACGTCAGTCAAAGCCAGGCTAGCAACGCGTTTTTTTGTTTTTTTAATTTTTTTTTATCGTTGTTCAACGTGTACGGATCACGTCTTCAGCCTTGTAAAACCACAGCTATAGGCATTCGCTTCTTGATTTTGAAAAGAAAAACCCGTTCCACTACTCAATAAATATAGAGTAGTGACTGAGCCAAATATTTATTTTTAAGTTTCAGAAGCGAGGGTCTGGGGTAGATAACATGCGTATATGGCTCTCTGGTTCTAATGAATGTGAACACTTCAACCAAATTAAGCGATGTTATACGGTCACTCTTGGTCTTAGTATATACTTACCGCGTAAACAGGATAAAAGTTTACACTTCCGACGTTTCTTTTTCTTTGGCATCATTCAATGTGACGATGAAACATAAGAAAAACGTATGGTGATCATACAACGCAACCACGCCGCTTGACGTCGCGACGCTTCTGTTGTTGTGTTAAGGTCAAAGGTTAAACTTTGTAGCCTATGAAATTGCTTTAAATCATCACGTGATCTTAGGTCAACAAGGGAAATAACTCTCGAAGGTTAATTTGCTGCTCTTTTGCAAACTCCTCACAGTGGCATGTCAAACTGAGCTCCAATACAAGCGCAGAGGAGACAGTGCAAGCAGTTTGGCTCTTTTGGAGGACGCAATTTAAATGACAATCAGAATCTTTCTTACAAAAACGTTAGGCTGTGGTTGGAGTAAGGTCATGTAGTGAAGACCGGAGTCTCCACTAGTGTCGGAGCCGTGCTTGTTTACGACCAGAGTTAATGCAGGGTTTTCCTTGGAACAGAGGTATCGGTGGTTGGATTACCAACCTACTGATATTAACAAGTCAAATCTCTACCATGGGGAGTGTGCTTCATTAATCATTATGTTGAAACATTTTAGAAAAAAATGGACATTTTTAATTGGCCTAAACAAAAGTTATAAAGAAAAACATTGGCTCAATCATTAATCACAATCATTAATGCACTGATACAGCATAATTGATGGGGTACTACTTTTTAAAGAATGCAATGGTTGGGCGATTCATATGAATTCTGCCGACCAACTTAGAATATTTATAGGTGGTCTCCAGTGTGATAGGTGGTTATTGCAGCCAGCTATTGTAATGGAAGGGAAAACCATGTAATGGTTTTAATTATATTCTTTCTTTATAGTAGAAAGATTGGAGGCAAAAGGCGACGTAAAATAAGCTGACTTTTAACTTGTCATCAAGGATATACAGGGGCATCTTTTGTCATCATCATTTATGTCGTCTTTCAGGTTGACATATAGAATTGTAATGACAGTTGTGATTTATTTCGATTTTCATTTGTAAAACAAGCTGATGATTGAGTAAACCTTTCTAATTTGTAGGTTTTGTATGAAAAGGTAACGTGTAACAACTGCTGTCCACCCTGTGTACTTATAGCCATTATTTATTTTGGTACTCACTGTCAGAGTATTGGCATGAGTTGGCCTTGGTTGTCAGTTTGTGTATGGCACTTTTTAATACACTACCCTTCAGTGTTTGAAGTTTAACAATTACAATGGACCAGGAAATCACATATTTAGCATGTATACTGTAATGTGGGCAAGTTCAGTGTAGCCCTGTACCACCCCCAAGCCCCCTCCCCCCACCAGCCATGCAGATAAATACACGAGTATAGAGAAACCACTATTAAATTCAGTCATTCATTTACGCTTGACACACTTTCTTCAATGTCTTTCTCATATTTCTTTTGAGATGTTGTTAATAATCGATTTCCTTCTTTTGATTCACATGAAGCGTCCGTATGTCTCATTGTATCTATGCTTGTCATACAAGGCGACTAAAATGGGGATCTTTTGCTTTCTTTCTTACTATCGATCCTGTGTTGTCCCTTTTC
>JAUELE010230533.1:0-12111 GCA_031471655.1 Diodora aspera | reverse complement strand
AGCGCGCAGACAATTACCTCCCTTTATAAACGCGCGTGGAATACTATTTCCTGGTGACGGACTTTGGACTCAGGCCTCATTCTTGTGTTGTTATTACCTTCACAGCTTCTTCGTACCAGATTACGTGCACGGGTATGTCTGGGTTCTCGTCCAGGAACTGCCCACATTTCAAAGTTTGTTCAAAATAACCGCTGCAGTCAACTAAAACAAACGGGTGATAGCATGTATCGTATGAATCTATTTCAAATTTTGGAAAGCGGATTGGTACGTAAACAGGTAGATGGAGGTATATCAATGATCAGGTGGACAAAGCATCAATTAGATGATACCCCTAATGGAGGAGGGGGTGATATTTCAAGGCATGCAGACTACCACACAGGTAAGCAGACAAGTCGGTTGGTTGGTATTTAAACAGGTGGCCAGACAAGTAGGCAGGCTGGTAGTTAAACAGGTAGGCAGACAAGTAGGCAGGCTGGTAGTTAAACAGGTAGGCGGACAAGTAGGCAGCTGATAGTGAAATATGTAAGGGGACAAGTAGGCTGGCTGGTAATTAAATAGGTAGATGTAGGTAGAGAAAAGTACCTTACACGTTGTTTTAGGGAGTTATTGGTATGTGACCTTTAATCTGCTTTGTGATGTTGAACATTATTTGTGTTCATGTAATAGCTTGACTTTACAGTATTTCCACAAATACTAATTCAAATGTGTTTTTAGTGTGTCTATGTTAAATACTTGCACATGTATGTGATTTTTAAAATGATCTATTCATCCATACGCTTACCCACCTTTTCCTTCCAAAAACAAGTACAGAAAGTCTTTAAACTCTCCCGCATAACCTGTTATGGAGACTGCGTCACAGCTCAACTTGTACACCGAGACAGCCACATCCCGAGGATCTCTCTGGTTGAAGACGATCTTACACTTCACGTCTCTGAGTTCCCGTGGGGCGGCAAACAAATCCAGGTGAGAGTGAATGACACGAGGTGATGCCATGTTTTCCAGGAATCCTGGTGGAGAATTTTCAAGTTGGCAGAACCCCTTCCAAAATGGAACAGTTTCCGGCTTTTGTTTTAGCAACATGCTTATCAGCTCAAACGTCCAGTGGGTTCCTGAAAATGCCAACATTTGATAAAGACGTTGAGCGTTTCCCTTTGTCAAACTTTTATCACTGTCAAACTTTGTTTGACATCACAACTATACCAGTCATATTAACACGCCTTTTCGGACAAAACACTGAAATGTCACTGCTACAGTATGCAGAATATTCATGATATGTATCGTAAAAGTCTCAACTGGAACGAATTATCCAGTCATGTAAATATGATTTGCTCTCAATTGACTTGCATGTTATCATGTCATCAGGCACGTTGATATCGAAAGGCCTATTGACATGATTCAAAGCATGTAAATATTTTGTTGTCAAACGTTGAGTCACCTGTTCTTAGATATCTAAGCATATAGATATCAATAGTTCTCAGTTGATTAACCTTCTCAATTTGCTGCATGTGTAGATATAATCAAACATCTTCTTGACACACCTGGTATCTAAGTGTGTATATATCATTAGGCCTCACCTTGACTCACCTGTTCTCAGGTATCATGACACGTAAATAGCATCAGGTCTCACCTGTTCTCAGGCATCCAGGCATGTAGATATCATCAAGTCTCACCTTGATTCACCTGTTCTCAGGTATCCAGGTATGTAGATATCATCAGGTCTCACCTTGACTCACCTGTTCTCAGATATCCAGGCATGTAGATATCATCAGGTCTCACCTTAATTCTCCTGATCTCAGGTATCTAGGAACGTCTCATATGACTCACCAGGCATGTAGATTCAATTGAGTTTCACAAGATTCATATGCTCTCAGGTATCCAGACATGTAGATATCATCAGGTCTCACCTTGACTCACCTGTTCTGAGATGTCCAAGCATGTAGATTCCAGTGTGTCTCATAAGACTAACCTGCTCTGAGGTATCCAGGTATGTATATATCATCAGGTCTCACCTTGACTCACCTCTTTTAAGTATCCAGGAACATAGATTCCACCATGTCTCACCTTGACTCACCTGTTATCAGATATCGAGGAACGTAAATTCCATCATGTCTCATAAGACTCACCTGTTCTCAGATATCCAGGCATGTACATATCATCAGATCTCACCTTGACTCACCTGTTCGCAGATATCCAGGCATGTAGACATCATCAATTCTCAACTTGAAGTCTTTTATTCTCTCCAGATTGGATAGTTTGTATAAAACGGCATAGTGAACGCCTTCATAAATCTGGAGAAGGTATGACTGTCCCGCTCTGTCGTAGTGTGTCACCTGTTTCTGTCCTGTTGTATCAGCCTCCAAGACAGTGCCGGAAACCTGAGAGGGAAGCAGGAACTAAATGCAAAATTGGTCTTGGAGAAAGGTGGCAAATTCCTTATTTTTCTTTGGCATTCTTTAAGGTAAATTAATTGTTATTGTCGGACTTACACTTTTTTGATAGTTTTTATTGTAATGGCGTGTAGATGGGTCCCTCTCAAGATTCGAACCCGAGCCCGCAATGACCAATGCTGTAGACCACTTCGATAAAACTTCGATAAAACTAAAAGTTGGATACGTGTTACCAACCATTGGTTGGGGCGTTCTATATTGAATAAACAACATAAACTCTAACACCAGAAAAAAGGACCCCAGTATTCTCATGCCAGTATTCTCATGCTTGTCGTAAGAGCCGTCTATAATGAGGATCTTTTGCTTTCTCTTTCTTACTATCGTTGCTGTGTTGTCCCTTTTCCTGATGTGTCTCTTGCACATCATATTGCACTATGGCTGAAATATTGCCCCTGCCCATTTCATTAAAGGACTGAATTATCTTCGCCCCTATCGCGGTCCTGTTTTAACTGTTGCTGTCCAGCGTTATGTTATGTGGTTTTCTCATCTTCAGTGATAAATACTATAACCTGCATGTGCGTTCTTTATCATATTACAAAGGTATGTTGCGTTTCTTCTGGAACGGAGTATACTGCTTCATTAAAGAGTTTACATACTTAAACTACGCTACTCAAAAGACGTTAGGGATCAAACATAGTGAGAACATTATGTTATTACTAAGAAGCTGTGGATCCGAAATACACATGATAACATGTTGGCTCGCATGTCACATGCCAATGTAGCATGTTTGAAGTGACAATCGTGACCAACGTGTGCATATGCTGCATGTGTCGATACATCATGAATTTAATCCCTGCAACAGCAAAATAGATTATAACAGAGCATGCTTCTGTCAGGGTTGATCCCTAACGTCTTTTGAGTAGTCTAGTTTCATACGAGCTATCTATTTCATGTTTAAAGGTCAAAAGTAAAAACGTTTGTTATAATAATATAAGGTCACAACGGTTTGTGAGACTGTAAACTGTTCTTTGTTCAACTTAAGGCTACATCCGGCTATGGTTGCACATAAATTGAGCCACACATTAAGACAAGTTATCTAACGATTTCTTTTGACTGTCCTTCGCCGATAGTCATCTTACCGTCAGGGGCGAGTTTCAATGCTGCATATTGCAACATATGTGTTAATATGTCGTCACTATCTCTTCTTAGGAGATTGAACCTTGCACAGACACACAATTGCGTCTTCGTGTCTTCATTATAAATGTCAGGCCATAAAATACAAATATTTAGACTAGTTGTTTATACATACCCGAATTATCTGCTTTACCTTCCGATTCATCACTGCAACGTGAACACAGTTTCCGGTGTTTTTAAATGAATAAAGACAGCATGTAAACACACGTGCCCCAGATCTGATGACATTTAAAGGTTATCGGCAGAAGTACAGCGTCTGACTAAACCCGATGTGGTTTAAACTGTGGGGTTTAATAAGCTCGTGGGTATTGCTACGTCTCTTGTGAAATCCTTAATGCATTATTATGTGTTATTACGATGAACTGATCAATGAATTGATAAGCAACGTCCAACGTTGACATTTGGTAGCTGGTGTGAAGGGATTTATGCGTACACCTACTGTGCCATATGCACATGTTTAAACAACGTGCATGGTAGTTACACTGACGACGTATCATTATTATCATACAGGGTCACGTCGGACAGTAGGGCTCACCATCTACGGTCCTCACGTAATCGCTTGTATTTACAAATCAGTTCTGTGGAAAGTGTTTTGTGGAAACTTGATGTAATGTTAATGCGCCCCTGCATTCATCTACTTGTCAGATCTAGTAACGTATACAGGAGAAAGGTAATAGTAACTGTGAGTTGGTATCTTGAAATACACGCAGGTGACGAGCTGTGGAAGTAAAGCAACCGCGAATCATGGAGAGCAATGTCGGATTGTGAATAAGGTCGAGCAAGCTTAAGCCTAGAAACCCGGAAAGAATAGGGGCCCAAAAGCAAACTTATTTGTATATGTTTACATTTTGAACGATATCTGATTACATATATTTGAAGGACCTTTGGTTGGTGTTCCGCAGCGATCAGTGCTTGGTCCTGTCCGTCCTCGAAATCCAGGGTATAATGACTTCGCCAACGGTCATATACCCTGCAATCACTCCTATTCACGTCGATTGTCTCGAGGCTAGCGCTTTGACCAATCAGTAAAGCGTCAATAGCAGCATCTAGCGTCCAATCATGTGGCGCTTGTCTCCTAACGCTCGGCGAAGTCAAGACGTTGTGTGTTTAAATTTAAACGTTGTGTGTTTAAATCAAGAGCTTCTTCTCGTGGACTGAATGCGACATTTCATTGGGTGTATGTATTGCCAGATTTGGACTTTCCATTCACACAAAACGTCCATGTTGAATAGGAATATATCCAGGGTATATGACCATTGGCAAAGTCATTATACCCTGGATTTCGAGGATGGGTCCTGTCCTGTTCTCTTTCCATATTCAAGCATTGGGTAGTCCAATTCGTAAACGTTCCCTCCATTTCCACAGCTATGCAGATGACCAGCATCTGTATTTTGGCATCAAAGTGCACAGTATTCATGAGGGTGTTGCTCAACTGCAGGGGTGCACTGGTGACATTCAAGCATAGCTGTCGTCTAATTTTTTTTAATTCAATAGCGACAAAACTGTATTTATGGTCACAGATCACCACCTCAATGGAGTGGGGTTTCCACAGTTGTCAGCAGGAACATCCTCCGTATTACCCTCAACTAAGGTCACAAGTCTAGGTGTTGAAATGGATAGACATATGTCTGGAAGTACAAGCCCTGAAAACAGCCAGAGTAGCTTACTTCAAACTCCGCACCATCGGTAAACTCTGAACATACTTGGTCTTGGACACTTGCAAAACTTTAGTTCCCTTCTTTCAGGATCTGGAGTCATCTCTCATCTTCAGAGTGTGAAGCATAAAGCGGCATAAGTACCCGCACTAGACTGCATGACCGAATCACTCCAGTTCTGGGCCTAGTGGTAGTTAATCCGTCAGGAAGCCGTTGAATAAGGTAATCGGATTACACTGCTAAGCTCTCAGGCTTCACCCTGTGCCACACTGAGATACTGACTACGTATGTCAGTGATGTCACGTTTGGCAAGTCACTTTGATAATAAAATTGTCTCAATCCACCCAGCTGAAATTAGGTACCTGGTCGGAAAGTGATGGTAATTGTAAGTTATTTTCTGACGCCTAACAGGCAGCTTGGAATGTTCACATCCTGTGGAAACTTGCGTCTGAATTTCTGTTGAGCTTCAAAGAAAACAACCCTTCTTCTGGTTTTTCATGGTTTCAGTTCCATTAAACGGTTTTTCAAAATTCACGTGCAACAAACTTCTTTGAAGTAATGTCTGGTTAAAGCTAAGGTATGGATGACTTTTAATTAAGACCCAACATTTTTTTATGGAATACACTGAAAACAAATCAGTAGTCCTCAACCTTTTTTTGTTAAGTTTACTTTCTATCGACTCGTGCAATCTGTTTATTTGCTCCAAAATCCTCTGCAAACAACTTATTTTCAAAATCTCCATTCCCCCTAAAAATTAAATGATCGTGTCCCAATATTTATACTAATAACAATAATAATTCATTTCTTGAGCGCCTGACTTCCAACAAAAAGCTGCTCAGTGGCGCTGTGAGAGGCAAGACAGGAGAATATTCTTAATACGAATACCCAATGTGCACCTATTTCGCAAATGAAAATAGATAATAGGTATTAACACTATAACACGAAGTGTATTCTTCAACGTAACTTGTGGTGACCTGTTTGGTCTACTTGTGGTGACCTGTTTGGTCTACATGTGGTGACCTGTTTGGTCTACTTGTGGTGACCTGTTTGGTGTACCCCCGGCAGCCATAGCTTCATTGTTTTCATTCCGCCCTTCTGATTCTCTGGAAGTAGCTGTAAACTATCTTCTTGCATCGCGATAACTGAAACCTGTCACCACTCTGTCAGCCTCTCCGACAGTGACATGCTTGAGATAAATCATCTTCTCATCGTCAGATCGGCATTCATGACAACCTTATTCATGAACTGTCTGTTAAACTTCTGGTATTCAAGAGAATGTCATTCGAATTTCTGGACGTCGACGGTAGGTTTGCGAAGTTATTGATTAAAGCTCCTTTCCAGAGTCGATTGACAAAACCACTGTTTCATATTGCGTCTTGCTTCATCGGTCTTTTCTCAAATTCAACATCCTCACCAAATTTCCTACTGCCTGGAAATTCAATTTCAAAAGTGTCCAGTACCTTTGACTTGACACAGAGATGACACGTTGTGTTATCATACTACTCAAAAAGAGGTTTAGGGTCAAACGTAGTGATAACACTATCTCATTTACAAGAAGCCGTGCATCCGTAATCCACATGATAACATGTTGGCACACGTGTCACATCTCACGTGTCACATCCCAATGAATGTTTAAAGTGACAATCATGAACAAAACATGCAAATGCTGCATATGCCGATACTCGAAACTCGAAATGGGTTAAGTTTGTACAGTGATATTGTGATATACCACATGATAAAGAAGGTCATTCGTTTATGAGTAATGTTTGTGCAGACCTCTTAAGTTTCAACGTTGACAATACGTGAGACAAGCATGGCGAAGCTATGCCGAGCGTCGAAGTCGCTCTTAGGGAGAGCAGGAGAGGGGGCAATAGTTGATCCATCTCCCATTGGTGGAGATCCGCAGGGCCTCCGCCCAGAACTTTTGAAATTATGGTATGGAAACGATGCATTCTGAGAGCTTTCATTACGTTTTACCCCTGTGCTTAAAAATTGAAAAACGTTTTCATGTTTAGCCCCTCACTACTAAGCCAACATGGCAGAAAATCGTCTTCACGAGCTTTAAAAAATTCAAATATAATGCTAATAATTGACCATCCTTATCAAAATGCGTGAGAATTACATGACACTACGTGAAAGGGTGAACAATAGTTCAAATGCGTGAGTCTCACACGCAATGCGTGAGACATGACAGTTATGGCAGTGCGTGTGGGCACTTGGTTTTGAGAAACATTTGACGTGAAGTAAATTTTCCTTAAATTCAATAAAATTCAGAATTACATTTTCCCTTACTTTCTTACTTGTCCGGCAAGTGGTAAATATTCGATAATAACAATATTGCATGAACCTCAAATGCCTAGTTCTAGTTACGTTTCAAACAGCGAAATCAATTACATCAGTCTATGCTGATATCAGGTTAGACTCTTAACTTGTTTTGAGTGGTGTATATTTGACCTTCTTCTTTAGTATTTTAATTTAGCCGCGGATACAGCACTTCCAACCGAGCCAGACTCCTTTAACAACACTTTCCTGGAATTGTCTTGATTCTCGTGTAAAACAGCGTCATACTTTTGAATAAATGTGTTCACTTTGACTTTTCAAATTTGTCAAGACTTCAGTTTCAACTAAATATTTCTTCGTTAATTCTTCTATCTCGACAAGTCTACTAATTGTCAGCACATGAAAGTTGTCAAATAATCCTAGCCAATTTGGATGCTTGCCACGCACAACGTCAACGAGTCGTGATACCAAATTATAGGCAAGGCATTATCTTGGTCTTTCACAATGCTTTTGAATGCAATATCCAAATCTTTACTCTTTACCTGGTGCGAATAGCCGCGACATTTCTCCATCATTGTTCTTGTTTACGACTTCTTTCCTCTCAATAAAATCAAACAATGATAATGCTGATATGAACGACAAACAACAAACAATTGTACAGGTGTACCCGAAAGTACATGGGTCTACTACACTGTGGAGGAGCAATATGCCGTCTAGCAACAGTTTTGGGCTAGAATGACGACCCAACAAAATTAAAACACCGTAGCACTTAGAAAGAGGAGTGGGGGGAAGGCAGAATTACATGGGACGGGTCAAGTTTATATACTAGAAAAGTGACCCATACATGTAGATCACTTTTACATGGGGTCAAACTTCAAGGTGCCCTGCGCATCACAGTAAATGTGAGACAAAAATAGAAATAAACTAAAGAAGAATTTATTTTCACCACTACCCACCACTAGGATACATTACTTTAGATTAATGATACAATAATCAACCGTATGTTACAAACATATCTCAGGGTCAGAATTAAAGGTTAGAATTCCGGATGACGTCAACAGACGACTGGCATCCCCGTCACGAAGACGTATGTGTGCATGCATCCAGACCAGATGAAGTCATGCTCGCTATTAGACACCTTTATTACATGTATGCCACAATCACAAGTTCAGAAGTGACATTTTGGTATTTACATCGTGTGTGACATTTCAATCACGATCCCATTTTCCCCCATTGTAGGTGTAGTCATTCAAACTGATTGAGGGTCCTAATTGCATGGTATGCAGTTTTGTTTCATCACCGTTTGTTTCCGGATGTTAACACAATAACATCCGGAGTGGTGACGTTTGTGCCACGTGAGTTTTTTCATATTTGGTTTTTACTGCTACACAAAACTTTATCCCCAAAGAGTCGGTTTACGTTTCTGGTGATCTCGTGTTGTGTTATGTTGTCATGTTGTGTTATGTTGTGTCATATTGGGTTATGTTGTGCCTGTACATGCACTGGGAACACGAGTATAGGCATTAAACTTTATTGAAAAGGTCAGTTTGCTGTTACGTCAGTTTACGAGAAACCTGTATCAATAATTGCCTGCGCAAAACTACTGACCTGACTTTGCGTCGTGGCCCAGCCGCTGTTGTGCTTGTCATAGATACAATCGTGACACAGAGAAAGCTTCGTTTGCCCGCTAGTATATAAATATTAAGTTCAAAGGGATATTCAGAGGACTCGAAATAATCATAGACTACATCTCACAACTAACATAAGCTTGCCTTTATTATTTACAGTCACAATTTGTGTTTAATTATCAAATAAATACACTTGCATACATTGTCAAATGTCACGGATGTAGGGCAGCATGCACACTGACACAAGCAGAGATGATTTAATAGGCTACGGTATGATTTATCACTGACCGGCTTGAGATAAGGAGTTGGCGATAAGTTACAGGCAGGAAAGTGACCCATTCTAACGGTGAGTGGTCTTTACTGTTTCCATCATTTTTGGAACAGACAACCATTGTAAATAATTTTATATCTAATTCGATGGATAGAACGCGTTGAATGATGTCTCCTCTTAATAATAATAATGTGTAACCTTAAATTGCGCCTGATCCATGCGGCAGCATGGTCAAAGCGCTCAACATTATTACCCCAGTCATTGGAACAATGTATCGTCTACACCATTTGTCAACTCCCAGGGGAGTATACAACCCAAGCTACCAGTTAGGCGATAGAAGGTTTACTTTCACATACCATCGCTTTCCGACCAGTGCCCAGTTTCAGCTGGGTGGACTGAGACAATGTGAGTAAAGCACCTTGACAAAGGGTACAGCACATGGGCGCAGGCGGGATTCGAACCCGGGCCTTACGGCTGGGAGGCGAACACTGTACCATTACACCACGTGTTCCACTACACCGCGTGTGCCACTCTTAGCAAACTTCACTGATTTGTGATCAGCGTATTAACAGCGATCATATTTGCGGCTAATGACATGCAAATTGAAGCTTCGTCTAATATGTACCAGATGCCATTTTACAACAGGAGACGTCAGCTAGCAAACCAAGATGCCAGGTGTTTCAGTATGTTTAGGCGTTAAGTATTACAAACACGAAACGTCTAACTGTGTCTAATAAGGAATCTTGGTACAGTAATTGTAAAACTATTTTACGAACATCCCTCAGTAGCCATTGGACATGAAAGTATTTCAAAACTAGATACTAGTATTTGTTTAAGTTATGATGATGCAGTGCAGAAAGAGATACTAGAACGTCAAATTATCCAAGATGAAATACGCAATGCAGTATGCCGCATTAAATGAACTATATCGCCAAGGTGCCGTTGCTGAAATTTTGTAAAGTTCATTAAAGATTGTAATACCGGTACTAGAAACACTACGGATGAAATCAGTTATCGTCTCTTTACTTAAGAAAGGCAACGTTTACGACCAGGATAATGATAAGGGTATTTTCCTGCTTAGTGTTGTAGGGAAGATCTATACAAGTGTACTGAATGTCCGATTAACGAACTGGGCAAATACATATGATAAACGTTCAGAGATACAGGCTGGATTTCCTTGCGGATATTCCACAATGAATCACATATTTTCTTTACATGCCATACATACAAAAGAAAGAATAAACTTTACGTGTCTTTCATAGATTTTTACAAATCAGCTTTTGATTACGTAGGTAGAAATAGATTATGAAACTCCTTAAAAGCCAAAGGTTTTTGTGGTAAATGTTCAATACATTCTAATGTATTTCTAGGTCAGCTAAAGCTTATGTTAGAGTTGGTTCAAGCATAACTTAATATTGTTACTATCCATCTGGATTACGTCAAGGCTGCATGTTAAGCCCTTTATTGTTTTCAATGAACAACTCGGTATCCAGCTTTTCCCAGATATAGCTCCAATAATTGTCTTGTTATTCACTGACCCCTCGGGGCCTGCAGCAATATGTTAGAGTCATACGCAGAGGAATGGGGTTTACCTGTAATCGTGAAAACAAAACCAAAACAAATACATATGTATTCTGGAGAGATAGTATTTTGTCCAGAGGTGAAAATTTGTTGTACAGTATAAATACATTAATGTAGTAGACATGTAGTAAAAATGCCAGTTTATGTTTATACCAGTCCGTATTTTGTCCTGCCTTGCCACACTCGATAAAGTTGGTCTTTGTTCCATTATAGTGAAATAGAGGCTACATTCTCTTCTGCCACCGTCCATTGAAGGATAGACCAAAGGTCAGGTTAAGCTTACAAGCTTGTGATTGTAACAGGATACACATGTGTACACATGTATTCTAAAAGGTGATGTGCCTTGTGAATGCGCCCGGACTCTGAGCTTCAAACATCGACGATTGTGTTGAAAGCTATCAAAGTTCATGTGAAAGCTATCACAGAAGAGGGATTTGTAATGGAAATCTCAAATTATTTTAACATAAATATTCTTAAAGACTTCTTTCAAATCAACAGGGCTACTGATTGATGAATCAATGAGTGTTTTGGAGACAAACAAACAAGAAGCGACATTGTGTGGATTCCTTAAGCTTTACATAGTCCTAATCAGACCTAACTATGGTAACTATAGTTAAGAAACTGTGATCGAACTCACTATAGTTAAACGTTAAACATTAAATACATGTCTTCGCGATTGAGCATGGTGCCCGCGCTACTACTACTAGTCAGGGGCAGATAATCCATTAAGCTGAGTTGGCTTGTGTCTTAGCACACGGACGGGAGAGGGCCCGAGAGCAAATGGATTAGTTGAGTGTACATGTTCATCCGTGGGGCCAGGGTGGTAGTTTAGTCTAGGACCAGGGTGGTAGTTTAGCGTACGACCAGGGTGGTAGATTAGCCTAGGACCAGGGTGGTAGTTTAGTCTAGGACCAGGGTGGTAGTTTAGTCTAGGATCAGGGTGCTAGTTTAGCCTAGGACCAGGGTGCTAGTTTAGCCTAGGACCAGGGTGCTAGTTTAGCCTAGGACCAGGGTGGTAGTTTAGTCTAGGACCAGGGTGGTAGTTTAGTCTACGACCAGGGTGGTAGTTTAGCGTAGGACCAGGGTGGTAGTTTAGCCTAGGACCAGGATGGTAG
>JAUELE010230522.1:0-12112 GCA_031471655.1 Diodora aspera | reverse complement strand
ACTTTAACATTAACTTCTATCTTTCTGTTTGGGACTAAAAGTGTATGCCGGAATCCGGAACAGACAGAGGCCGGATTGTGCAGAGTATTTTACATGATATCTGAACTAGAATGCGCCGAACCCAAACTTTTATGCCGGTCTTGACAGAGTACAGAATACTCAGAGTCCGGTTTGTACAGGTCCCCTTTGTACACCTAGACTCACTGTTTTGGTTAATTGAAATACTCATCATTCGCCATAGCTCGTATAACTATTAGAACATATGAGGTTCCGTCAAGGCAATCATAATGCTTTATTGTTTTCATATGTCGCCTCTGGCGATTATTATAATGACGTCATAAAGTGTTACTCCTGGCTACAAGAAATATGGAAATAGTTGCCGGCGGGCAATAAAGATGATCCTACAGATAAAAATATATGTCCTGTCTTCATACTTTGTGAGTAGGTAAGTAAAAGATATGCATGGTATTTAGGTCATGCACAAGTATTATCCTCAAAGGATATTTGTGTAACGAGACCGGGATGAATTCAGTGGCCTGTGCGTCGTTGTGTGGCATACCTGATTAATTATATTACATGGTGGCGACGACCGCCTCATCCCTGACTGAAGATGAATTAATTTAATTTGAATATTTGAATACAAGTCCTTTTTATGATTTCGATCTCAGTTGTACGTGTAATATACTGACTGAAGGAGGGGGAGGGGGGTTGACCATTTAATGTTTATAGGAGGAGGTGGAAGATTTTTCTCTTGCAAACTACTTTTTGTATCTTATGGCATGATACATCTTTTTTCTTAGATACTTGTCGACAAATTATTTATTTTAAAAATATTTTGTAATTCAGGATCGTTTTGAATTTTAATGTAAGTATATCAATATAAAAAATGGTTAAAAGGGGCCGATGAAGGTTAACTGAAATGTCTGCAAAACAGTTTTCATGATGCACTTCATAATTATACACTAGAAAATTAAAAAATGCATATATCTCTCTTCAAACTATCTATCTTTTAGTCATGACTAATGCAATCACCCCGCCCCTTTCTTCATAAATATCAAACGGTTTCCCTCTAACTGAGATACATGATTAGTTGATTACCACCAAAAGGCCCGACAACACTTGAGATTTAGTTTAGACGTTAAACAGTCTTCTAAAGGTCGTCTACGATCAGCTATTCCATATTGAATTTCCTCCTGAAAAAGATATTGTAAACATCATGCAACAACAAGATACTAATTCTACATTGAGACCACAAATGTAGACTGTAGAATGCTGAATCAGTCAATATTCTTGTGCTGACGTAATTGTCTTACACGTACGTGGTTCACAATGTTTGTTCCATATTTAGTTCCGATGGCCAAAAATGATAACGAAAAAAGCACAGGATGTTAACGAATATAATGCAGAAGTGAGAGTTGCCCTTTTCACACAAAAGCAACACAGAAAAATGAACTGCAAAGGTGTCCATTTCAGAACATGTTTTCTTTACCGCCTGACATTCAAGATTTGCTGGAACATCATCTCTATCTCTGTCTTAACAGAGCTTATTTTTAAGGCAATCAAACCAAACCAAACTAAAAACAATATGCTTATCAATCGCTTTTCAATACAATGCAATACAGTCATAATTATACATGTAGTCACGCAGGGCCCCCGTTTCACAAAGTATTCTTATCGCTAAGTTGACCTTAAACTCTCGATGTCAACTCTTAAATCTAAGCTACATCTGCCAGCAAGTTATACAAAGCAACTTTAAGCTATTTGCAAGTTCTAAGACTGGCCCAAGATTATTTCGTGTAACAGTGATAATTTGTTGTTGAGCTGATTTTGAAATTGGCAGAATAGCTAAAACTGATTATATTCTATATTCGTTTTATGAAACGGGGCCCAGATTGTCAAACTTGTTTTGTCTGCAGTATATTGTTCAAGGACTTGTTTTGACTTGATATTGCGTTGTTGATAAGCATATTGCAGTCATGAAAATGACATTTGACCTTACGAGTACATTTTGTTTACAATGTAACTCAATGACAGGCTGTATGTGTCGGTGAATGAAGTAAAACTAGACAACACAATATTCTCAAATCGAAAACATAGACTTGCACAAGTCGTTATTTAGACATATACTCACCTGCCAAAAACTGTATTCCTCGCCTACTCTTCCTCCTGCTGGGACGTAGTATCTCCCAACGACATGTAGGACTTAGCATCTCCTAATTACGATCTAGTATATCCTAAGTAGGACTTAGTATCGTTGACAACAAGCTAGTGTCTCCTAATTTAGGACTTACGTATCTCTTAATTTCGACTTAGTATTTACTGAAACAGAAACTAACATTTTGGATTAAGTCCCTTCAACCTTTACAAATGCATTATTCATTTTTTTGAATTTAGCAATAGTCGCCTTGAAATTGCAGTAGTAGAGAATTAAATCAAGTCTATGTCCGCAGGTGAGTTCGCAGTTGAGTCACAAGAGTAAGAATTACGCGTTTATTTACCAGATATCTATGTGTGTTTTGTACCATAACGCTGTTTATAGGCGTACATAATGTCAAGAATATTTACACAGCTGTTCAATGTCCGTGACTACATTTATTAACGGCGAATTCCGGAAATCCTCCGCAGTGACCCTAATTTGCATATGTAAATTTACATATCCCAAGTCACTATTAATAGTCAGGCCTATAAATAAACCGCTATGAACAATAATGTTCTGTAGGGCTACAGAGTGAAAAGTGCATATTTAATTACGTCTCATTCTTTTCCCCAGATAATTGTGTATTCATTATTCATAGTTTCTGCTGCGTAATTGAAACTTTCGCAAATAAGACCACGGATCTAAATAGTCTATTTAGATCCGTGATAAGACTGAAGTGCATGTCAAGACAATATGTTTTTTTTATGTATTAATGCAGTTAACATAATAACGATACACCATTAATTATTATTAATGCAGTACGCGGCGCATCTTTATGCATTGAATTGAGTGTATACTGTTGCTTGCTTTTTGGCACGCAAAGTTTTGAACTAATTGCGTTTTGGGACGATCTAATTGTGTAATATACATATTGTTTCTTGGAAGTGCCACAATCTCTTAAATCACTTTAAGTATTACAAACTCTGGAAAAATCACGAAGAACCTCTTATTCCAACTGATTTTGTGACAAACGTTGATTGTGTTTTTTCTAATATATGAAACCTGGTGATGCGGATTTAATCCGGATTTCTCCTGTATGTATATATATTGCTGTTGCCCTGATGCACAATCCTAAAAAAATGTACGAAGCATTTCATTTATAAATCAGATCCAGTGGCAGCCGTAAGGGGGGTTTGAAATAACGAGGTAGATGCCTCATTTAATGAATTGAAGTGTATGAATTTGATGAATTCAACTCAACATTGCAAGACTACAATATAATGAGCATAGCTTAATGGTGAGCATTCATGAGTGAGTTAAAGGTTTTGGATTTAACATGGGTTTGGACAAATTTAGAGCCACATCACCACACTTTCACCTGGGTCAAATGTTGGTTTGGGACCGGGGCCGGCACCCTTTTGGCCTCTGCGGGCCGGATCGGCGGAGGGGCCATGAATGGGCGGAGGGGCCATGTCAACGCAATTTTACAAATAACACCTTGGAATATGGGAATTATACATGAGAATTTTAGTTACAGTTTGCCTAAAATCAATGAACAACTCGATGTAGAAAATCATATGTGATCACAAAGCTCAATTTGGTAGCAATTTGGTAGGCAATTTTACAAAACTAATTAAAAGACTCAAAAAAATCTATATAAATGGAATAGCGAGTATGGTCATGATGCAGTTGAATGGTGATAACATCCCGCCCTCTCCCCTTCGCGATAGGATTCACAGGCAATAGCTAGAATCCTGAAAATGTGTCAGACCCCGTCACACAATAAAAGAAGTGACTGTTCAACATAAATTGTGTAAGGCAAAGAACACAAGCACTAGGCTCAAATTGTTATTTTGTGTGCAAGTTTTCGCGTTGCATTTGTGCTGTCAAAATATATTTATATTTTTGTGTATAGATTGTGTATGTGAATGAGAGTTCGTTGCTAGTCACTCGAATGCACTGGCTGATTATTGTATCATTTGTATGAAGTAATTATCTATGGTGATAATTACCTATTTTAACGGATACTATTTCATCAACATACGTCATGCAGTTCTCGTAGGTATTTAGTTGTGGGCCATGACAAGACCGCAGTAATGCATCCGCCGATAAAGTCCGATATGTTAGTGGAACGTAGAGGAGCTAACACTTACGGTAGGTATGGATGGCTGTCATTACAGAGGGGGTAACTCTGCAATTGTGGGCTACTTTCATTACAACATGTCTGTCTCCATGGCAACGAAACCATTACTTAGGAACATAACGTTTGAAGAAATGTTATTGCTAAACAATTAGGTGCAAATAGTTGCAAATGATTTTCAGTTGTATTGATCATCAACCGTGTGTGATAAATAACCAATTAAACTGATATTATTTCGTTAACATGTATACATCATGTAGTTCTCGTAGGTGTATAGTTGCGAGCCCTCATGTTTCCGGGTGGCAATCCGTATCCAATAGATTACAGGAACAGATGAGAGGTAATCCGAATTCTTGGAGTTACGGCTGTGTGTCACATATATCAAACACGTTTTGGTTCACTTGTTTCTTCAAAATCAAGTCAGTTGCAACTATTCGTCAGGTGGCAAGTAATTTAGTTTTGCAAAGATCCACCTGACAAATATCTTCGGTATGGCTGTGCTATTTTTTTCTATTACTCCAAAGTTTTAATATCATCTTAAAAAGCAACACAATCTTTCTATCGTTTATTCTGAAATCCGGAGCGGAGATGCTGGGTAGTAGTAGTAGTAGTAGTAGTAGTAGAATTAAGGGCGATCTGGGCCATTAATGGCCTATTTACGCCCAACTCAGTAACATAATTAGATGGTTCTCTGGAGTTACTTCCCTTTGACAAGAATCTCGCTGAACGACACAGAAGGCTTCGATCTTGTCAGTCTAACATTCCCTATAACTCCGTTTACTTAAAAGACTTAGCAAGTCTAAAACATAGTCACTCTGGAGATGACTGACGTTCCGTTCAATAAATGTATAAATCCTGTTAAAATATGCACAAAGGGAAAAACAATTTCAGACCTCGCCCCGTATATCTTCTTTCTTTCCATGTTACACACAACAGAGTGAGACGCAGGCAGATAAAGTTGTGTACTTTTTTTACAGGTTTTCACGAGGCTATCGGAGATGTTTTAGCTCTCTCAGTGGCAACTCCCAAACATCTTGAAAAGATCAAGCTCCTTCAAAACGTGAAAACTGATAATGGTAACCAAGACAATACGTGAATTGTTTATATGCCTTTTGTATTGCAGGAAAATCTTTATTATTCAGTATAACTGAAGGATACGAATACTTATAACTGTCCCCATTTTCATAAAACTGATACTACAAAATGTACTTACCGATGCAATAAGCTGGATTGATGCCGTTTCAAAGTTTACATCACAAATTTAGGTAACATTTACAGACTTAATCACGTCAAACGACGGTAGTTAGCTGGGCGCACCTAGTACTAGATTAGGCTAGTGCGAGGCCTGTAGCATATGTTATAAAGGAGCCCCTAAGTAAGAAAAATACATATGAATATAGAAATAAAACAATAAATTCCTTGTTTGCTTGCACTTGCATAGTCTTTATCCTGAACCCCAGTTGAAAGTGATTTTGGCTGAAATCGTTGACCTCAGTTTTTCCTAAAAGTTGAAGGTTGTACAGTGGTATAGTTACAGAGCACGACTAATGACGGCATAACATTCCTATTCCGTGCATTCCAATTGCTTGCCAGCTTACCCCTATTGGAATTTTAGGCCTCATTAGTGTTGGATTATCAATGAAATTGTAAGCAGCGCAATCGGTGTAAAGGGCCAGTAAACTTGAGTTTTCAATTGTGACAGGGTGATGTGTTGTTTTTCAATGTTCACGTGCATGTACAGTTTGTTATGACTAGCCTTCATGCTACGTACAAAACATGTCTTAGAACGTAGGATGATGCTGCAGGTTTTTTACTACTACCATGTTTTGGTTATTATAATAAATTGGAGTGGTGCATCACTTTTGATGATGTGTATACATTGTTTGTCGTACACCATTTGGTTATTCATAATTATTTGTCTCACTATAGTGCCTAATTTATTTGAGTTTTTGTCAATAAAATATGTTTAAACCAAACCTTTAGTTCTAAATTTCCCGGATTGCCGTTGCACCGTCATGTAATACCCGAGGCTCTCCGGGAACGAAACAGAAATGTTAACATTTGGGTAGGACTTTGTTCATAAGATACTAATTTATGTAGGATGTGCGTTTATTCTCTGAACTGTGAAACTTTTAAATGTACATTTGAAATGATGAATTGATGCCACATTAACAATAAATGACATGTTGCAGAAAGCGAGATCAACTACATGTTTGGCATGGCATTGGAAAAGATCGCTTTCCTGCCTTTTGGGTATTTGATAGATCAGTGGAGGTGGAACGTTTTTAGCCGGCTAACCAGAGAGCCAATGTACAACACAGAATGGTGGCAACTCAGGTACTGAAAAATATTATACATCGTTATATATCGCACATATTGTCGTCAGTCGTAAATTTACGTAACCTGAATTAATATCGTATGCATAATAAGTCAATAAATCGCGGCCATCAGTTTTAGAACCACTGCTATAAAAGAATAAGCAACCTTAGAACATGCGAGTCTTTCATCGTCTTCTCCACCGCAGGGAACATATATTTTAACTCATTTATACTCAACATAATCTTGATGTCATCTGATACCTGATATCATCGTGCATTGTGTTATACGTACGTTCAACACTGGTCATAACATGATCGGGCCAAAACGAAAATGTTATGGTTTCGTTTACCCGACCGACCCCCGAATTATAGTACCAACCCTATATTAGTTGTGGCGGCAGGCAAGCTTAATCAGGAGTTCATATTTTAAAATATTTGTAAAAATGGACCCATCTATTCCGATCCACAATTTTGAAGATGAGTAATCGGAATCAAAACATTATTTTTAGCGTGGATTTCCTGTGATAGTGTAATGTTCGAGGCATTCACGTAGGCTACTTCCAGGATGTCTTTGTTGTTACACTACGTGCTGTCTTCTTGTGTGGTATACACTCATAGCACTGGGCATGTTATATTTGTATCCAGGTGTCAGCTTCAAGGTGTGTCCCCGCCTGTTCCGAGATCGGAAAATGACTTTGATCCAGGTGCCAAGTTTCACATCCCCGACAACACACCCTATATCAGGTAAATGTTCAATAATGTATGATGATCTTATGCAAAATGAAGGCGGCTAATTAAACCAGGTCTGTTGACAGCAGGGGTGTAGGCAGTCCCTTCACCGATAGCCTTCAGAGACGCACCTTGACGTCGTTGAGTTTGCCACTTTCACATAGCAATTTCAAGGCCGGAGCAATCATTCGGACCTGTTGGGTACAAGCGTAACTAGACAATAATAAGTATTGTTATAATTTCGGCGTGAGTAGTAGTTTAAACTAAAAGTATACCTTCATTGACAGCTTGTTTCTTCTTGGTTGTTTCACAGATACTTCGTGAGCTATGTGATCCAGTTCCAGTTCCACAAAGCTCTATGTGTCGCTGCCAACCAAACAGGTCCGCTACACAGGTGTGATATCTACCAGTCCAAAGCGGCAGGCAGACTCCTCAGGTATGCTAATGTCTTGAAATTCCAATACATCGGTGAATAGCTTTGAGACTCGGTGTTTATTTCAGTCAAGAACAGGCTGAATCACTAGTAAACCCTTTGATGCGTCACACCTAGGATTACTAGTAAACCCTTTGATGCGTCACACCTAGGATTGCTGCCACTTGTGACTATTTTCAAAGCGAGCGTGTCCGAGCGTGAATGCTCCGGTCATCAACATGGTGGCGTCCATAACACTGAGGACATCTGGATGACCTCATTCACGAATATAAGTTTGAAGAAGTACTATTGTTAAAGATTTGCGTATAGTTGCAAAACGACTTTTATTATATTAATCAAGTGATGTTTTTGATTTTGCAATTTAACTGATATCATGTCATAAATATGTATCATGTAGTTCTCCTAGGTGTTTATAACTATGAGTTGTCGGACAGCTAACCTTGTCTGAATTTCTTCCCCATTCATGGCGGAGGGGTTATTTGCAACGGGGGAGAGGTAACTTGTGAACTTTCGACGGCATCTGTCTGCAAAGGTGCTTCTTCAGCACAAGGAACAGTGTCTATCGTCCTATTGAAGTGTGTACCTCTTTATAGAGGGACTCGAAGTTGGGGGGGGGGGGTGACCTTGCCCGAAAAATGATAAGACAAAAAACAAAAACATGTTGACACTCTGCTGTGCCCGAATTCTGAACAATTTTGCCATAATCGGCGTTGGGGGGGGGGGGGGCATACTGCCTACCTATGGTAGGCCCTATCATTCGTCGCTTCTCTGCTCGCCAGACCCTCGTCAGTCCCATGCTTCTGATAAATTAAATTTATATGTGAACGTTTTATGTTCATTTCTCCTCCTTCCTGTTGGAGATGTCGAAACGTGACGTCACAAATCATGGCACGAAACCGATGGGGAAGCAGAGCCGACAGATGCGTCCTAGCGCTTCTTTAAATTAAAACTCGCCTGGGCAGGATACTCCCGAACCCGCCTATAACACTCCTAGCTCGCTTCGCTTGATGCGATTTCCGGCACCCGGATTCACAAAATTCTGGAACCACCCCCCTGACCCTCCCATTTAATACATTTAATATTCCTGTAATTACATTAAATATCAAACGTAATATTTTTCAAAAAATAGTTTGTCGGCAATTATCTAAGATAAAAATTGATTGTTTTATATTATGACATAAATAAATAGTTTGCAAGAAAAAAATCTTCAAGCCCCCCACCCTAAACATCAAATGGTCACTCCCTTATACAAGCTGCGAGACTGAACTTTCCTAACTCGGCCACGGCACTGATCTATAAACATGGTATTAATAGACAGTTATGGAATTATATATACAACAAACTGTTAAAGCTGCTTAAAGGTGTTTCAACGACCTATTAAAGATGAACTGCCCAGGTGTTAATTATTCAAATTAAGCTGACTTAGTCGGCAACATCCTCCACCACGTGAATATTTATTACAAAAGTATATAGAAAATAGGATGACATGCTTGGAAACAGTGTATCAATAATGCAGGATTCAGTGCCAAGATAAGTTGGTCTGGAAATGGGATTTACTCCAGTCCAAATTCAAATCCATGGGGAATAAAAACTTAAAAGCCGTAAAAGAAACAAATTTTAGAATATTCTAAACAGCCATGCCACTAGTTTGATACGAACACAAAGTTCTGTGAACAAGAAAGGTTCAGTCGGTTTAAGAGATACAAATGCGTGACTTTTGAGACCAAGCTGTGATAGCGCTACAGATAGCCACGTTAGCCATAGGCTAATTGACATCGATTGTGGCTAAAAGAAAATGACTTTTTTTAGCCACAGTGGCGAAAACGAAAATAAGTTTGTGACTAGAATCAGATTCCTGAAACTGACCTTGGAGTTTGCTGCAAAAAAAAAATTCTTTTTAAATTACATGTTTGTGAATTATACAGATGCTATTCTGTAACATTTGGAGTGGTTTTGTTGTTAGTATATAATATTGATAAAATATGTGGCTATGCACATTTGCTTGTGGCTAAATGACAGAGAACTGTTTTAGCCACAGTGGCTAACTAGAAAAATTCGTAGCACACGCACAGCCAAGTATAACTTTTTTCCAGAAAACGTTTGATTTGACATTTGATTTTTTTTTTGGGGAGGGGGGGGGGGGGGTTTGTCTTCCAAACGGATATGGGATTCATGCCAAAATTGTATGCAACTTTCTTCAAGGTCCCACATGAGTTTATTTTAGACCCAATACTGAAACACAACAGGGTTAAGGGTCTCCCATAATTGCTCGTTGGGCGATACGGTTTTAATGAGGATTTTCTTTGTGACTCAACGTCTCCGTCAAGTACCCTGGATTCACTCCTAAGCTGAACAATCGTCTCGAGGTTGGTGTTTTGACCAACCAATGAGTCGTCTACAAGGAAAGCTTGCACCAAATCAGTGATGGACAACCATCCTTGAAATTTTTTGTATTTATGACTCAACCAACGCCTGCAATTTCGAGTACGAATCATTTCATGAAGTTTGATTTGGGAAGAAGCTGAATACATGTGTCGGCCGCGCGGTTCAGAAGTCCATATTTCTTGCCACAAGTGAACAACTGTGTTATTAATCGTTGAATAAAACTCAAAGAAGCAAGGCTTAAAGAAAGGAAGGTCAACCGACTCGAAAATTAGTCCAGATTTGGCAAGTTGGTCTGCTATTTCATTGCCAATAACACCGACATGGGCAGGAATCCACACAATGTCGCAGCTAATAAACAAGGTACGTTGTAAGCTTGTCTATATCATACAAAATGTCCATCCTTAAACAATAGCCAGATTGTAAGGCCTTAACTGCAGCGAGAGAATCGGTGAGGATAATGCTTTCATGTTGAATCAGTTCTACCCGTTCAAGGGCTTGAAGGATTGCTATTAATTCTGTTCCAAAAACTGACAAATTATCATGAAGTCTAAAAACCTTGGACTCGGATAGTTCAGCCGCAGTTCTTCCACGAACTGGATCTTTGGAATTACAGCGTACTAGCTCTGTGAATATGAGGGTAAAGCCTAATTTTACATAATTCTTCGTGATAAAATCAACAGCAATGGGTTTTATTGCAAGCGGGTTCATCTTCTTATAAACCAAATGTTCCAGATCAGTACAAACTGAAGGTTTCTGAAGTCGCAAAGGAGATACTGGTTGATGGAAGAAAGATTTTGTAGCTTCAACATCGATGACTTCAAAGGTATTTGCTAGTTTGTTGACTCCAAGCCCAAAAGGATTTTTTCCATTAGACCAGTCATAGAGAACAAATTCACAGTCATGAAGAGTACTTGTCGCTGGGTGATAGTCATCAAAAGAAAGAAGTTTCAGAAGAAACTTAACTGCAACTTCTTTGCAACGTAACAACAAAGGGGGTTCCAAACATTCCACCTGCAAGGCAGCGATTGGAGTCGCGTGGAAAGCACCAGTACAAATTCGTAATGCTTTGGACTAAATACGATCTAATTTAATCAAGTGCCATTTGGCAGCAGTCATAAATGCTTGACATCTATATTTAAGCCCGAAACGAATTAAAGCCTTGTAAAGCCGTAAAAGGGACGTTTTGTCCGCACCCCACTTGGTCCCGGACATACATTTAAGTAAATTTATTATTTTATTGCATTTCTCAACTGTGTAATTGATGTGACGAGCCCAGGCGAGTTTCTGATCGAAATATAATCCAAGAAATTTATACTCTTTCACAAAGGAAATATTAGCAGAACCAAGCCAGAGTTTTATAACCGCAGGAATTTTCCTGTTGGTGAAAAACATGGCTACACATTTAGTAGTGGACACTTTGAAACCCCATGTTGTGCCCCATGAGTCAATTAAGTTAAGGCAAGTGTGAATAGAGTCAATAACAAATGGTAAATGACCGTTTTATTTTTGTTTATTTTATTTTAACGTGAATTCCATTAGTTAGCTTTTTCAATTACATCGTCACGGTGGTTCCAGGGGCTCCCATTTCCGGGCAACCCGGGGCTCGAACTCGGAACCTTTCTATTGCGAGTCCAGTGCGGTAAACACTGCGCCAACCCCGCACCCGTAAATGACCGTTTTTTTGTTGTTTGACTTTCAGTAATTTTTTACAACTATATCGTCACGGTGGTTACAGGGGGGCCTCCCCTTTCCAGGAAACCACGGCGCCAACCCTGCGCCCATTAATGGTTTGTTGTTTTTTGGGGGCGGGGGGGGGGTTTTAACGTGACTTTCGACTATATCGTCACGGTGGTTACAGGGGGCTGTATAATCACCGTTTGTTTGGTTTTGTTTGTTTGTTTTTTTAACGTGACTTTCAGTTAATTTGTTTTCGACTTTATCGTCACGGTGGTAACAGGGGGGGGGGGGGC
>JAUELE010230511.1:0-12112 GCA_031471655.1 Diodora aspera | reverse complement strand
CCATCTTTGCTGTAGATTTAAACACCAGCATAACAAAAATTTATTTCTATCTTCAAGTGATTGTTTACTTGTGAGTGAGTGAGTGAATGTGATTTAACGTAGCAGTGTGAGTGAGTAATATTTCAACCATAACACTACGGTTGGTACAAATTTAAGGGACCAAATGTTTGAGTCGAACGAAAGTGACCCAGTCGGGATCTGACCCTGCGGTTGAGGCAGACGCTCCACCAACTAAGCTACCCAGGCCCCCCCCCCTGGAAATGATAGGAAGATACAACCCTGCAGAGAATCAGGTACGAAAGTAGGTTCAAGCAGATGAACTTGCATGACTTCAAAATAGAGTCAAGCTGCATGTATTTCTTCCCACTTGTAAACTGAACTGTTTTGCAGTAGAGTTGTTTGTATTTTTCGAACCCAAGCACTCCAAAATTCCTTTCTATACCTGCATATTGCAGGCCCTGGTTAAAGGATTTGATATCTTCACCCTCTTCAAAGATCTTTATAAGATAACATATACAAATGCGTCAAAGCAAACATGGTGGAATTTCTCAAGATCCATTGTTTTGTTTGGGAATCGACTCCTGTTTTATTCATTTTTGTTCAGAAACGCGTCATCATTCGACGCACATAACTGGAAAAAAATGCGAGATTGTTTCATGCTGAAGGAAGTAATTGAATGTCTTCCTGAAAAACAACACGTGTGAGACACTCACCGGGAAATTATGTTAGTAGCATTCCTCTAGCATTTCTCCACACACTTCTTCCGCCATATTCAACTCTAGTTGTGACGTCACAGCTCCACTTTCATTGGATTTCCGCAAGCACGCACCTGTTGTGGAGTTGCTTCCCTTGCATTGATGAACAATGGTTTGCCAAACGTGTTATAAAAATTAAATAAAAATTCTTTAATCTTCGACGCGATTAGGATATATTTTGGTTATATTTTTTGGTCAAATCAACTAGAAATACAGCGTTAGGCAAGAGTTTCTGTCGTCCCCCTACTCGATGGCAATAGGGTTTTAGGGGCTAGGTTTAGTTTATATATAGGCCTATAGATATATATTAGTTAGTCTTGTGTGTTTTCTACCTTACAGATATGCTTACTTGGTCATAAATTTTCGTTTTACACCAAGAAATGCAGAAAACAAAAGTGGGGGGGGGGCATACAGAGGAACTCTTTCCTAGTGCTTTTTTCCGTGTTTGTAGAGTCGTGTTTGTTTCTTATGGTTTTGTTCAAACGGCAATCACCTCCGTTTATGAAAGTAAATAGAATTCAGTAAATCGTATAAATTTAGGTGTTGTTTGGGCCTATCAGTCTATATTGAATTTGTATGGTGGAAATGGTATTTGAAGTGGCAGATTTATCAATTTTGTGACACTTGTTGTGAGGGTCTGATAACAGCAGTGTTGAGACTCCCTGATAACAGTAACGTCCGCTTGACCCGGAAGCTTTGCTTTCCTTGTCTAAACTAGGTGTTGTGATGTTCAATAAATATGTTACAGCTAGTGTCAGTTTGATTTTTTCCTCACAATTTTGTAAAAATTGCATCAAGATTTTTAATAAAGACGATGTAGTGAATATTCAGTGACAGTTTAGGAAATGATCAAATACAACATAATTTGTTTTATTGGGGATTACATTTCCTTGCAAAGTACGTAGCTATTCTGCTACTGTTTGAGGTTAATCCCCATCCAGGATTCGAACCCACGACCTCAGGATCAGGCACCCATCGCCAAAACTAAAGGTCAGCGATGCAAACTACTCGCCCAATTTTGACACTAAAAAAACAAAAATCAGACACCAAGTTTTCTACATAGTCGACATTCAGTATTAACCCTTTGGTAGGTAATTGTCACAGCTCCCAAAGCCGATATAGTAGTGATTATTCACTGACACTTCAGGATAGATCAAATATACAATTAACATATTATTTGTTTTAGTTGGGATTACATTTGCTTGCAAAGTAGCTATTCTGTGACTGTTTTGGGATGAGCCCTGTCCAAGATTCAAACCTGCACCCTCAGTCTCAGGCATCCATTGCCTGCACTTAAAATCAGTGATGTAGACCACTCAGCCACCAAGACCTTGCTGAAAAAAATTAAATTCAGCAACTGAGTTTTCTACCCAGTCAACATTCAATATTTAATCCCATGACAGGTAATAGAGCATATACATACACAATATTAATACCTAATATGCAAAATAAATTATTGTGCTTTATATGTAAATTGTACTGGTGTGTACAGTTGTCTTATCTTATTTTTCAGGTTTGTTTTCTTGGCACCCAACGCTGATGGCTGTAGCAGTAAGAATTTCCTTTCTAACAAATATTTCATGAATGCTCTTAATAATGCTTATTAATTGGGCTGAAAGTTTTTGGGGGCCACACAGGTACAAAAAATATGTACCTCAGGTACGTTGTTGTATGCGAAAACGTACCAGATTTCACATTGTAAAAGCCTTGTAAAAGATTACACATGATACAGGCACCGCGAAACTCAGTGCATCGTTGGGGGTAGGCTCCACTTTGTACTTAATCCATATTTGGATTAACCACTGTGTAAACTGCCATGGCTGTCGTAATATTTGGTAAACCATTAGAGAAGTGCCTTTTGTTAAGACTTTTATAATCTCTGTCTCACTAAGGATCTTCTGAAAGGCTTTGTATTAAAACTTGCAAATTGGTTTATGGCAGTGGACGCAGCCATCCAAAATCCGGAGTAGGATTGAGACGTAGAAATATTTTTATGGACCCCGAATTTGGGATATCTCAATTGTGTGTGTGTGTTCAGACTGAACTAGTTTCGCCCGTAATTGGACTCTTCAGTAAAAATATTTTTATTGACCCCAACTTCGGGGTCCATAAAAATATTTCTATTATACAGAGGAAGTTTACTATTATTGTGTATTTTTTATTACAGTTCTTGCTGCTGATGTTTGAAGGCTTGTTGGTGTTTTCACCGCTTAGTTCTCTTGTCTCGCAACAGTCTCGGTCAACTAAAGTGACACTGCACTGGATGCTGCAAGTTATCTCCCTTACATGTGCCATTGGTGGATTTACTGCTATTTACTACAACAAAGAACTCAACAATAAAGAACATTTCACATCTTGGCATGGGTTGGTTGGGTTGTCCGCTGTAGGCTACTGTTGCATGCAAATGTTGGGAGGAGCGGTACTGAAATATCCAGCTCTTGCAAAGATGCTTTGGATTAAATTGCGTATGGCAGATCTCAAAGTTGTCCATGCCACTTCTGGATTCGTGGCATTTACCCTTGTGTGTGCCAGCATAATGCTAGCAATGTTTTCAAGCTGGTTTGTTAAGAATGTCACTGGTACAACTTGGTATGCTTGCCTCGGTTGTATTTCTTGTATTTTATTCATTATTGCCAATCAAGTCACCAGTGCATACCTGCCTAGGGTAACGTCTAAAAAAAGGGCGGCTTAAGCAGAACCTTTGTCAGAAACCCACAGTTGGTCATGCTTTTCTCACCTTCCGTGGTCATAATGATCCATTTCGTCCTGGGGGTGTGTGTCTGCATAATGTGGTACAGTGTATTGACTGGTCCAATCACAAATGCACTGTTTAACAATCAACCAATGAAATATAGAGGACTCTCAGCAGTCTTTATGCATGAAGAATTACTGTTCTTATGCAACAATGCCAAAGTCGATAAGAATGATTTTCATTGGCTATAGATAGGTTACTGTATAGGAGTGTAGCGATTAATCGAAATCTTGAATACTCGCAAATATGCTTCTTCGATTTGATTTTCGAATACACTACTTGTAATTTCGATTCGATTTTCTCCGTATTTCATTTGCAACTACTAGTATTTCGCATGTGTTTGTGAAACATATGGCATACATGTCATTCATTTTACGTCAGGTCTTTCTGTAAGACCGTAACAGTGTCATATGATCAGTCAAACAGTCTGCATTATTCGGAACAATTCGGCCATTTCAGGGGAGGCAGTGACCTTTATTAAAGATCTATTTGTTGGGGTTTTTTGGTGTGTTTTGCTGTACTGCATTGTTACATGTAATGGACAGTCATTATTTCATACAAAGATTTTCCTTTAGGACCTTACTAGTGTGATTTAATCATAAAACAACCTATAAATAAATCGAATCGAAATTGGACAGAAATCGAAAATCGAATGGAATCAAAGAGTACCTGAATCGTTGCAGCCCTATTACTGTATAAGGTACTGTGATGAGTTCAGCTTGAATTGGATGCCATGACCCAAGGGAGGTGAGCGAAGTGTCACTGACAATGGGCTTCTGGCGATGAAGCAGAATTAACCATTTAGTAGCATGTCAGACAGTAATATTCCTTCCAAGTCTTTGTGAATCCGCTAAATCAACATAAATTGGGTAAAATACTGAATTCCACATTAGTTACATGGTATTCTGGATGGAATATTGGCAAATATTACTCAAAACAGTTTAAACTTCAAGTATTCCGGTATCTGTATATTGCTGATAGTAAAAATTAAATTTTAGTCGCTACTTGAGTCACGTATCCCTTCTTTGCAACAAGTTTTGTCTGGTCCTTTCTTTTTAAAAGTAGGATAAGATTCGCCAATACTGACACCAGTGAAAATATAAAGCTACTTGCATGTACCATCACATGTGTCAAGTTTGCCATCTAGACTAGTTGACTGGGTCATATCATACAGCGTTTCCAAACTGAGGGGTATAAATTTACCAGTCCATGGGAAAAAGTTTTTGGTTCTAGAAAATAAATCAAATATGAACTACATATCACATTCTTACTTTGCCAAAAATGTAGGACCAACGGTTGCTAAGACTAGATAAGAAATAAAAAAAATAACACTTTTGAAAATAGAAACATTTAGGTTGTTTACTTGTTCGTTTGTGACATTTCTGATGTAACTGTGTGCACTAAAATGTGTGATTTGTCATTAATTATTCAGTTGGTCCTTTGGACTGACCAACTACAGTTTTACTGGTCCACTTCTTCTTTTTTGTTGGTCCAGGACTTGAAATTTTTGATAAATGAAAACACCAATTTAAGTGTTCGATAAAATTGTAATGGAAATAATACTATTTAAAAGTTTTGTACAGTTTCTTTGTTGACAGTAAAATGTAATTTGTGGTAATTTATCAAATGTCATCAAATGCTCTCTAAATGATTGAACTTGTAATTTGCCTGGGTGAGCGCTATTTGCCTTTAGTTGATCGATGTGTGTCTTGGCTAAATGAAAATCACCTACAACAGCCAACTTAGCAAAATGAATTTTCTATCAAGTCTAGTATCTTCAGCATTTACAAATTCTATATTAACTTTGTCCATATTTGAACATGCTTATTTGCCTTCTCATTGCTTCCTATTCTATGGTGATGGTAAAATACCAAATATTTTGACACTGGCTTTCACTGTTTGATGACTGGAGAGAGAAATGGCTGAATGACTTAGGCCAAATGCCTAGAGTAAAACAAGTTGAGCACTAGACGAGTTTGCAAATTCGAACATTGAATTTGACACTTAATTTAGCTTTATATAAGGTGTCAATGATCCCTTGGCCTTGCTGAACAAATATTACCCACCTCTATTCTCAGAATGTCAGTTACAATAATATAGTGGTGTGTGTAACTGTAAATTTGGATTTTGTTCAGAATCTTTTAGCCACCATTTGTTGTTATGTAAAGTAGAAATTATTACCATAAATAAACTGATTTATCTATTACTGTGGAACTGTGAACATTTTGTAAGCATACAGAGTGAATGAGATATTATTGGCTGTTGTTCATCATCATCAGCAGCTTTTCTCAGTTGCCAATGAAGTCATGGATGTACATTTAGTAGAGATAACTGGAGGCATTTCAACTTTTTTGTAAGTTGGTGGCATTAAGCAGTCAGCTATTCATTGTACATGTAGTTGAGCTGCCGTTAAAGGTGCAATAAGCCTGAACGACTGAACTGTACTTTTGTACACATTTGTGCATTGATGTGAAAAATGTCAGGAGGTTAAGTCAGCAGTCCTCATAATTCAGACAGTTTTGATTGTAAAGTTGTTTTCATAACAGGTGCAACTGACTTGGTCTTCAGAAGCAACAGAGTGCATTTTTGGTGTATTGTTGAATGTTAAAGCTTGGATGACTGAAAGGATTTTTGTACAAAGAATTTTGAATGTTTTCTGTTGAAACCTTTTTAAATGATTGTTATATTTTGACAGTGAGGGATTGTGCTTCATTTGTACACTGTAATCCATCAGCTTGGGTAATGTGGATTTGAATAATATTGTCTTGATTAGGTAACAGTGAAAATGTGTTCTTTCCGATCTCTTGATCTCTTGATCACCAAGATTTTGAGAGACTACATAGCCTAGAGTTCTTGCCTATCAGTATTAACTATTTGCATAATGCTTATGATATTATTAAGATTAATGTCCAATAGCATGAAAATATGTTGTTGAACTGGAGAAGAATTGTCATCAATTAACTAACACAAGGAATTTTTAATTTTCAAATTTGATACTTAAGAGAGCATCTAAGAAGCTGAACCCTTGTCAAACATTCTGTCAGAGACAAATTTAGTGTCTAAATCATCAATTTTTGGGCCTTTTCACAATTATACTGCATTATAGCTTTTCCTTTTGTCTTCTGTTTGGCTCTGTGTTACCTTGGGTATGAGCTAATATTTTAGGGCACCAAGGCATATATTTCCTTCAAAGTAGGGCACTGCGGCAAGTGTTTACACTTTTTAAAAAGTTTTTCCTAATCCTCTGGGTACCATACTACAGGGCTAGCTGCTACCTCTATCAGCACCTTGCTTGGGTTCAAACTACCACCCTGCTTCCATAATATAGCTGAAGGGTTTAGGTGATGCACAATCTGTTTACAGCTTTTACTGAACATGTTCTGTAAGATAATGTTGTGAAAGCCAATTCATAGCTACAAGTTTGAAGAGGATAGAAGCAAATGGAGCAGGGCACCAAGGCGTTTTATTGCCTTGGACTTTGTCCAAATTTTCAGCGCACTGTGGCAATTGTGGAGGGTACCACAGCATTTGCCTTGGTTGCCTTGGTTAAATTCAAGCCCAGATTTTGTAATGTGGTGTGCAATGATATTTCACCTTCCCTCTTGGGATGGAGCAAAAGTAGGTTCTGTAAATCTGCTGAATCCAATAGGACTCGGACACATCTCCAGAGTGCTGTCCTGCTGCCTCGTGTCGGAAGTTCCTGTGGTCAGAGAGGGAAATATGTTGGGAGTACAGTATTGCATGGGTCCAGAGGACTGAGAAAGTTTTATAACAACTGGTCTCGTTCAACTTGAACAAAGTCTTTTTGACACTGTGTGTCAATAGTGTGGTTAGGTACGGTTGTGCAAGTGATAATATATGTATGTATCATTTCTAGTGTAACTTAGGTCATGCAGTGTTAATTGTCTGGTTTTCAGGCACTACAGAAGTGGTGCTGAGACCTCCATGTGACCTGTTTTTATTGTTTTGTTGAAAATTAAAACTAAAAAGTTTGCCAGCTTTCAGGGAATTTCTTACATATTTGTTTTATCTGTCAATACAGATTGAAAAATGATGTTTGTGCAGGTGTGGATTGGGGGAGAGGGGTTTGGGGCACATTCCTGACCCCCCTCTTTGGCTCACCTTTTTACTTTTTTGGGCTATGTGAGCACCATATCAACCCCCAAAAACTATGAAACCTTGTGAAATGGGATGAGATTGTACGTGTTGCATGTTAATTTTTCAAAATTTTAGGGGGAGCATGCCCCGGAACCCCTTCCCCTTACACAAATCCTGGATCCATCCGTTTTGTACTTCTTTAGTACAAAGCCTCATGAACAACGTATCTGCAAATAATAAATGTGATTCTTCAGTGAATAAAATAATTTTTGAAATGGTTGGCAATGGGTGGCTACATTGTTTTGAAAAAAAAACCTTTTGGCCGAGAATCAGATAATTAAGTTTTCATGGCCATAGCTAATTTTGTATAACTGTTTGGGAAGCAGAGTGTCATGAGAAATGCATGTATGTTATAATCTTTTATGCCAGCTTGAATCTGTGGACCAGTTTATAGGTTTGCTCAAATATTTGTATCAACTTGCTGAAGAATGATTTTTTGTATGTGCTTTATTAAGTGATAAAATGTGTAAACTGAGTGTTGATTTTTCTGCTTATAAAAAATATGCATGAAGGCATTTTACTTCAAGAGTATGAAAATATAGTCCTTTGGTTCAATAATTGTTGAATGTGGACAGCTACATTAGAGATGAGCTTTAGGTTGAAGTTAGTAGATCATCATTGGTGTTGTGGGTTTCAGTTTCGCTTGGTTCAGCCCATAGCTCATCTTTATACAGCTAAGAGATGAAGCGTGACATGAACATTTTATTGAACTTAAACTCATGTTTTTCTAGGTATGAAACAAGAAAACATGACGGAATGAGAATACGGTAGAGTTAAATGAATCATTTGAAATTGAAGGAAGCCCTTTGCTTTCAAGAAGAAGAAGCTCTGTTTACCTGGCAGCATATAGATTCTTACTTCACTGGAACCAGGTGGAGATTCCGGGGAGTGGCTTGGTGAAATATTGCCCTTACAACATAAAACATCATTTCAACTCAACCCAACTTCACTGGAAAGAAACACAAATAGACAGACTGTATATGAGCTTACTTAGTTTTGATGCCAAAAAAGACTAATCGATTTACAAGAAGATATTGTCTGGCTTTAGGTGAAGGCATTTGTTGTTAAAATCCATTATAAAGCAAATTACAAAAGAATGCACCAAGGGTAGTTGGCAATATTAAGAACAGTGGTATGTATAGGATACAGCAGGTATATGTGCCCCCGGCACCATTTGTTATTATGGTACAAGAGTTGGCTGAAAAGTTCTAAGCCTATCGAGGAGAGGACAACTGAGGTACAACAAATATAACCATCTAGTGTGTCAGAGGTACCACAGTACCAGTGATTAAACTGGGGAACAGGTCTCCACAAGAGCACAGCATAGTGATGTCTATCAAAAATGAACAAAACAGGTTAAGGACGGTTGTCAAGTATCTGCAACCAAAAGGTTCAATTTAACTCTCACAGCAATACATGCCAATATGAGATTTTACCTTGGGGCCAACCTCTCCCCAACAGATTCAACAGCTCACAAGCTACGCTAAATCACCCGTGTCCCAATTGGCCACCCTATTGTGAATTCAAGCTCTGCCCTCTGATTGGTTGCACGCGATTTTCATTGCCCAATCAGGGCCGTCGTTTTAAACGTCATTCAGAAAATAATCCGTTTCTTTCCGCTTACTTTCGGAGACTAAAACTAGCAACTAGCACTGTGCGCTGATTTTGGCTGATTTCTTGTCGATTTTGGCATGTCGTAGCAATTCAATAACAAATGAATGTTATCCGATCTGGGTGGATGTGTATAAGGCAAGCAATTGAGGAACGCAAGTGCTTTTCAATTCGCATGGAACTCACGTGCATCGGGTTACCATGGCCGTCGACGTGATGCGTTTGGGTGATGGTTTTTTTTGTCATCTGCTTTGCTTTTTATCATCAAATTTCAGAACTTTGACAAAAATTACCCAGATACTTAATAACAACTTGTCATGCAATGTTACTTTGGGTGACGTTTATTTGCCGTTCAGTATATAATCTTTGTCCTTTAGGTCATGTGGCCTTGAATGCAAAAATAAATCTCTGTCTTGATAATTAAGGTTTTTTAAGGGTAGATGTAGCAAGTGTTAATGGAAACAGTTGAATAGCAAGTTTGACTGAACTGGTTGGACAGTAGATTGACGAGTGTAGGCCCTACAGTTGTACAGAAACAAGAGTGTTGACAAAGAAATTAAAGCATATTAGTACCTCTGAGTTGATGAACCAATTAATTAAATAAATTACCAAGTTAAAATTAAGAGCTGCATGACTGTAACAATGTCATTAAATGGAAGCGCCCCTTACTATCTATCTGATCTGCTGGTTCACTACAATCCTGTCCGTCAGCTAAGATCCGGGAAAATGTATCTCCTGACAGTTCCCAAGCATAATCTGAAATCCTTTGGCAGCAAGTCCTTTTCATGTACAGCTCCTGTCCTTTGGAATGGTCTACCCTTGAACATAAAGACTGCTGACTCTTTCACCCTGTTTAAGAGCAAACTAAAAACATACTTGTTCGAACACAAATGTTGACTCTGCTTCCTGTCTTTTAAATTTTTGTAGCGCTTTGAGCACGCTGCCGCATGGGCCAGGCGCAATACAAATGTATATATTATTATTATTGTCATAAATGAACACGAATGCAGTGTTATTACAATGTCCAAGTCATGTACAGTGCTTGAATATTGTTTAATAAAAAGGGTCATGTTTTTCTTGTAAATTTTTTCCTATCGCAAAAAATCCTGTTACCTTTTTCCGAGCACCCACTGATAAGCTCATGAGTCCATGCATTAACAAAATACACATCGTGTTTCAAAGAGCTTGATAGTTTTGAAATCCGGATAGATCTATCTGTGCACAAGTTTAAGCGAGAAAATAGTTCATTTAAATTCACTGGATGTATTCTCATCACTAACCACATTCACACCACTCTCTCTCACTCCACTGAATATGGTCTATTTGGGCATTTTGTCACTCCTTTGAGTATGGTCTATATTAGGCATTTTTTCACTCCATTGAATATGGTCTTTTGAGCACTTTGTCACTCCTCTGAATATGGTCTATTTGGCCTTTTTACACTCTATTAAATATGGTTTATTGGGATCTTTTCACTCCATTGAATATGGATCTGTTGGGCATTATTTCACTCCTTTGTATATTATATATAGTGGGCATTTTCTCACTCCATTGAATATGGTCTATTGGACCTTTTTGCACTCCATTGAATATGGTCTGTTGAGCATTTTTTACTCCATTGAATATGGTCTATTTGGAATTTGTTCACTCCATCGAATATAGTCTATTGGGCATTTTGTCACTCCACTGAATATGGTCTATTGGGCATTTTGTCACTCCATTAAATAAGGTCCATTGGGCTTTTTTTAAACTTTTCATTGAATATGGTCTATTGGGATTTTTGCACTCCATTGAATATGGTCCATTGGAAATTGTTTCACTCCATTGAATATGGTCTATATTGGGCATTTTGTTACTCCATTGAATATGGGCTATTTGGCATTTTATCAATAAACAAAATATGGTCTATTGGTTAAAATTATGATAAGGAATCCGTTAATTGATATAGTTTTAATGAATTAAGGAAAACTATTTGAGAGCCTGCTCAAGTCATTTTATCAGTGCCTTCCACAGCTTGGACAGCCTTCCACAGCTTGGACAGTCCGTTGAGACAACAGACAATTAGCAGCCTAGGCTGGACATTCCATGATATGATAAGGGGGTATTGGATATCACCTTCTCCTCCTAGTTTTGGGCAAAAATCACAAATTATGATGAAGTGTGAAGTATGAAGTATGAATGTACCGTATGACGCCTGCCTTAGGCTCGAAACAGTAGACGGAAACAAGGAACTGATGGAAGTTGAGTGAAGCGCTCGTAAAATACAGAGACCATCGTACGTGAATCTCTTGTGTGGAGAAAGCCAGAAATATCTAAATAGGCCTATAGACTTCAAGAAAAAAGTAGGGGAAATAACATACATTGTAAATAGCATAGAATTAAAGATATCGCTGTGCAGTATTCAAGGTTTTTCACGTCATTTGTTGACCCCCGACTGACATTTGTATTATTAGCATTTCTCAGTGTAGATCTAGGTCAAATGTCTAACTTTGCAACTGTACTAAGTATTCCTTACCATGTCTGTAACGTAGGAAACACACACACACACACACCTTATTGATTTTCAGCGGACGGAACGAAAGGAACTCTTGCCCATTTATATTTGATTGATAATGGGAATCAACAAAATGAAAATTGAAGTTAATCACAAAGTATCGCGAATGAACCCTAACCACGTGTACAGGTCCACTGTGTGCTGCACGTGCAATGTGTCGGCTGAACGTGTTGCTGAAGCGCGTAGATTCAAATCATTCGGTGATGGATTTATATGGGAATGTTCATTTTCGACACTTCTGATGTTATTTTTGCCATCTATACGAAGGGTGACTAATGACAA
>JAUELE010230500.1:0-12113 GCA_031471655.1 Diodora aspera | reverse complement strand
CTTTGCTCTTAAGTTGCTTCAGTCTACCCAGCTGAAATTGGGTACCTGGTCGGAAAGCGATGGTAATGTGACAGTTAACCTTGTAACGCCTAACAGGCAGCTAGGGTTGTATACTCCCTGGGGCGCTGGCGAATGTTGTGGAGTCTACATTGTTCCAGTGACTGGTGTAATAATATTAAGCGCTACGTGTACACACATGGTGTGCCACTGAACAAGCAACCAGGGAAAATAATCTAAACGTATAACTGTGATATTGCTAAATAATGGACTTAATGATATTTCTAAACTACTTTGCCAGTAAGCGAATTATCCACTTATGAAAGCGAATGCGTCCCCCCGGAGACGAGTAATTCCGCTATCAAATGTCACTCATCTATTTGTATTAGCCGGCGTCTGTCACGAATTAACCACTGGCCTGCAATAAAGTCACTCTCAGTGACCGGAGGCAATAGCAATGGTATATGATTAACAATGGTCACGGATCATAGACAAGGAGAGGAGAAATATAGGTGATATTGATAGTTATTGATCTAGCATCAGATCTTGTGTCAAGAGACGAACGCAATCTCGATCAAGCTGTACGTTTACTGGCCAGAAGTTACTGATCTGACACCAAGTTTGGTAAACAAGTCATAACCATATTTTAGCACTGTTATGACGAGATTAGGGGCGAGATATTGGGTTCAGAGAGTTTTATAGATCATCTTCTATGGTTCGATCTAATTTCTGAAGGTACTGATTCTTGGCGAGGGACATATAGAGTGTTTTATTGAACCTCGCGTTAGTCAATGATACTAATCTATGTTTCGACTTGGCTGGTAGTTGAAACTGTGTCCAGACAAATGTTTAGGCCGTGTCACAAAATGTTTAAAATAGCCAAGTATTCGCTGATGCTTAATGAGGGACATTTCTGTACCTATCCAGCTGGATAACTAATGCCTTGTTAACATCAACTGGAAAGTCACAAAACCTCGACCCCAATCTCCACACCCTGCACATCTGATCTTCACTCTGTAGAGGAATGAGAAACACTTGCCGTGAGGTCTTCAGCCAGTTACCAGGCACCACCAAGTCCTTTAATCATCCGTGCGATGACCACAACAACATCCTGTTCTTGTTTCGTGCCCAGAAACTAATCCCAGATTGAAGGTTAAATGTTTACTTCGTGTAAACCGTCATGGATTAAGTACTACTGCCAGACATGTCAGAATCCTTTCAATAACGTGCCAGCAATCACATCTATGTGTCCGTTTAATGATGATCTCTGCCAACCTCATAATACGGTTGATGCTCTCAACTAGACTTGGGCAAGGCTGAATAAATATGCCATCAAATCTTGTTTTCGGTACCAAAACCTTTCTATTTATCATAAAAAGTATTGTTTGGTAAATTCAGTATTAAATATTCCTTTTTTCTAGACTTGCTGCATCGTAAAGCTGTAATTCACCATCAAAGGAGACTCCAAGCAAGCCTGGTTTTGTGCAAGCGTCAGGAACATCAGATAGCGATTGCCCGCGGGAGATCAGAGAGTCTCGTACAAACTCTCGAAGACCACGGTATCTGATGTGAGACACGCTTCCCACTCGTCAATACAACATTTGGCTTGGGCAAACACCTAGAAATGAAACTGGATGGCTAGAACGATGGGCAATCTATCTACAGTGGTTGATTGTATTTAAAATCCTTTAGTATCCTCCCTGGAGAGCATTGCCGGTTAAATATTTTGTTTGCAGTGACAACCTCTCTTGACTCCATTCAGCTATTATCTCACCGATCGTGTAGGCAAAGATTCATTAAAATCCATAGTTGATCGGAGTTCTTCTTCTCCGTTGTATTGTCATTCAGCAAAAAGGCCATCCGTTCAGCGACAGAAGGCCTGGTGATATGGCCTTATTAAGGCCCATTGTCATAGGTGTCTTGATGTCGTGACCATTCCAGCATCGAGTGCAATGTTACACACCAATCAATGCCTCTCTCAAGGGAGAATCCTTCTCTTTAACCGGCACCTCACCTCAAAACAAGGGGTAATGGTTTTGTCATTTTTCACACCAGAACCATTCTCGTTACAACATATCAATTTTTCAAATGGTTTGGCGTCTGTCGGCCCTAGAATAAAGAATCGGCTTATTAACATTCGGACAGTTCTCAAATTCGATTTTTCTCAAATTTAAATTATGTTTAATTGTTCTCAACAATGGATAGCAATTTAACTGATCGTCCAGTGACGTCACCTTCTACTGGAACATTGTACGTATTCAATTCCTTGTTGAAATTGAACGCCGGCGCATCCTAAGCCACATTTATCATCATCCATCTTCCAGTTCTTTGGGAACATCAATTTTACTTAAGGCTACACCTTATTACTTGAGCACACATACTGAGAGTTGGTGGGGATGAGGAATTATCAGAGAAAAACACATTCGTCCCACCAACTGCAGTACACAGCTTAGTCTGTCATCCAGACCCTGAAGTTTTTTTAGCAGAGACAAGCACACAGTCTAGATATTTCCCCAGTCTAGATAGCCGCAGCTTCAGGAGTTAGCAGTCTCGCTGGGTTCTTATTTATGTTATTACAAATGAATATCGTTTTAAATTATTTTTTAGAAAAATAAGAATGTTAATCTTTCTTCAGAGACTATATGTTAGTCTATACACAGCTTTTCATCATCAAGTTTTTTTAAAGTGTATTTTGAAATATAAAGATAACATTTAGTAATTATTTTTATTATTAATATTTAGCATTTAATATTATTTTTAGCCATTAAATCAATTTCGACTTGGTATTCAAACTACGCATCATCGAGAATTACTAGCTAATATTGAACTGTGATATTTGAACCTTTCCATATGAGAATTTTACCCTGAAGGAACGTTTGCTAATACGGTTAAATTAGGTCACAGTATTAAAGGTTATGCTCACTCTAATATTCGATCTGAACTTGAAGAAAATTGTATAAATATTTATACCTAAAACGATCGGTGCCTTTTTTATTCGACTTTAAAGCAGCACGCTCGTCCAACAAGATATGTCGCGTGCAAACAAGAAACGTACAAGTATTTTCAACCACGTCATCTGAAACTTGGAGTTTGTATTTTCAAAAAGACATAAATATCTGCTTTAACATTGCAAGGCTTTGAGAAATAGAACTCGCGTTGTGATTTTTTTCTCGTCATGAAGCATTGATCGCTGAGGTCTTTCGGCAGGCAGGGTTATCCTTCAATGTATGAATTATTAAAACAGAAACAATGTCTGCTGCGCGTTAGAAATGATAGACTCCGTTTAGACAGCAACATGAAATGAACTCCGAAGCACCAAAGACCAAAAGCCAAAAATGAGTCCAGCAGCTCTTAGAGCGATCAGCCACTTACGCAAGGGTCGTGATCTTTGTCCCTGTAGAATGATGTTATTAAAGTCCTAAATACGTGTTTATTCATACCACATTATTGGCATAACATCATGTCAATATAGAGAGAACGTAAGTAAACATGGTTAGCAAATTTCAAAGGGAATTCAAGCATCGTAAATAATATAGACGTGTGAGACGGGGAGCATTGTGGAGTAAGTGATATGCTTGTAACATAAAGGATTTATTGATCTGAGTCTATAGGGAGGGATGCCTACTGCTTTCCCCACCCCGGGGACTGTGAAACCAAGCTTGGATCGTGGTCAGCTATTAGCATCCAGCCACTGGGGCGAGACGGTAAAAACTATAGTGCGTATCGAATGACGTGATCTACTTCCATCGCGAGACTTGGATCTGCCGATTCAACAAAAGCCAGCCAAACGGAAAATCTTGTGTAAAGAATGGTTTGTCACTTGTCAGAAAATACATAACAAAATTACTTGTACTTTTGATATCTTGAAAAATCGATAGAATGGTGGGAGTTGTGTGAATGGAATTCGTTCCAGGGATACGTTAAACGATGACGGTTACAAGGCCGTTGTGGATCGTGTTATGGTCTGAAGTTCAACTGCTTGGTCTCAGTTTTAGGAACATTTGATTTATTATTTCTCGAAATACTGCAAATAAATAACAGATGCTAGCATTGAACTGTATCCTAGAGGCCTGCCGTGGACCTCAACACCTCAAGAAGTGTCAACGTTCTTGAGAAAGTGGTACCAGATATGTTTGGCTCTGCATGAACTGCCATTTAACTAGCTTTGGGGAGGAATCCTTTGGACTGGAAGAGTGTTGGATTTGGCACAAGAATATAATTGTTACCACTGGTACCCAAATGTAAGGTCACCTGCGCCGTAAACTCATTGACAAAGCATGACATTCACCCGGGGGCGTGCAACTGCTAACGGAGGGATGGTAGGTTATATATTCTGCGCCTTTTGTCTTGTTTTCTTGTTTTAATAATCATGCATATATTCATCCCCATGTTCAGCATACTTGCTAATATTACATGTGGGTAATTACAAAGTGCAGCGTTTAGTCACAGGTCTCATTAATTGCACGTGCGAACATGCACCTTCCAATCTGAGCACTTCGTTCCGCCGGCTGAACTACATTTTGACTCGTGCGCTGACTCAACTTGCACGTGAACATCAATAGACCAAGTCAATCTATGACAAAGTCAATGTAGACGGACATTTGTGCTGTCAGTTATGTATCCAAGAGGAGTCTATAATAGATGACATATTGTCGTGACATAAAACTCATTTAAACCTAAACCCAACAGTAGTCGTCGGACGGGGGAATGCATTACCGTAGGTGGCATCATCTTTCAATACATTATAACGTCGGAATTAACTAGAACGTGCCAAGCTAGAGATCACGTGTTAAGTCGCTTACAATGTGACTCATTGCACAAGTGACAAAATGGGTGTCACTGGCTTATACTGAGCCCTTTGTCTGTAGTGTTATACGTCATATCAATGTGTTAGACCCGTTTGGACATAGCCTCGAGTGGCAGTGGAGGCTTTCAGAGAAACAGTCCATCTCTGTCGATCCTCATTACCTCAGGTCATATCAACGACTTTAGTTCTTTGTACTTCAAAGACTAGCCTAACACCAAACGTAAATCTGAGAAACGGGATGAAACTGAAATATTTTTTTTTCTTTTTGCAAACAATGAAAATATCTGGACGATTTTTTCATTTAATTAACACACTCAAGTTCCCTAGTGGTGATAAAGTTTAATTGAGAAAAATCTGGACGGCAAATATTTTCTAAAACATGCATAAAAGAATACTAAGCTAATTCCTCTGCGGGTTCAGCCAGCTCTTAAAGACTGGAGAGGTCTTTGATGGTGTGGCGGGGTCGAGGACGTGGCAATATTTCATGGTAAAGACGTCACAATGAGGCAGTGCCATTGATGCGATTGCACACACGCCGGTTCCCTTCCAACTCACGTTCTTTCACGTGCGTTAACGCGAGGTCTTTGTGGGAGGACACGAGACAAAAGAACTGCAGTCCTTCTAAATTCTATGTCACCCCTCTGGTTCACAGAGACATCTGTCTACAAAGCCCAGACACACGATTAAACAGGATTTTCTGCAATATTATATTTCCTGTAATCCATATGGAAAGGAGGCTAATTACAGGAGGGAATTACCCGATATGTCAACAAAGAAAACGAGCAGACACGGGCGTTTCCGCTACTGTTTTGCAATTTGCAAAGGCGAGCAAAGTTAGCAAGCATAAACACGCATTTCAAATAGCTGTTTATATTTCCTCAGCATAAAATTCATGGCGTTTTCCAGATTACCACTAATTAATGTCAACTGTGGCTGGCTTTGGTAAGAGAATCGTATTTAGGACAAGCAAATATCCATGTATAAGCTTTGTTGAAATTAGTAGGACACCGATTATCATCCGAAAAATATTAAACCATAAATGTTAATAGATATTCAAAAACGTTAATTGTGTAAACAGTCATGCGTGACAAGATATGTTATTCTGCAAATTTAATTTTAATGTCATAAATAACACCTCTCGCCCAGTTCGCATGCACTTACATTTTTTTAAGAATGTTTCAACTTCCGGGATGAGGGGAAACTTGTCGCGGAAGAGTACAGTGACTTGCAATGCACAGATACAACACTTTAACTTATGACATTTATATAGAAATGCGCTCAATTAATTGAACACCGTCCTGATATACGTAGGCAAAAATTAATCCAGGAAATATTTAATTATATATTTTTTTTTGTTCCTTAAAGATTCTGGCTTCTGCAATGCGCAGTTTCACAATGAAATAGAAGCTGATCAGACTTGCTTCTGAAGACTGGCTAAAGGCTTTAACATATAAAATTAACTGAAGAAACCCCTATCGTGGGGCAAGACTTGGATAAATAATCACACCCCTTTGACTCGAGTATATTCTGTAACTTATTCATATATTTTCAAAACGTGAAAAAATAGGTTAAATGATAATAAACATGTTCTGTTCTATTTTTGTCTTAAATCGGCAGGAATTGCCAGCCACGAAGCGATCGAGAAGCGAAAAACGATGTAACCAACCCTGTAATTCGCTATTCGAACGACTGGAAGGATTACAAGGTTAAGGATAACTGAATTCGGTAAAGGAGGACAAAACAAAACCTTATTTCCATACAGTAAACACCTAAGTACAAAGGAAAGAAAAAAGTTTAGAGACTGCATTCTGTCTCCACAACTGGTTAGGCGGCGCGATGCGACGACACTGAGTTATCGATCTGTCACTGTATACCCTTGCGCAGTGTGCGTTTCATTACAGACTAGCATGCTGTTTCCGACACACTTCTTTACATAGCCGTTATCAAAGCTTCAAAATGGGAAACGCTAAAAATAAAAAAGTCCTGCCAGTTACGCCCGGCAAATAAAACTCTCCTAGGAACGGGGGAAAAAAGGGGATGCGTGTCATTAAAGTTGCCTCCCGCTGCAATAAAGGCATCAAGCAAACGGTCTTGGGAAAGATGGTAATCCGGATCTTCAAGGAATAATACCTTATATTTGTTTCTATATCGATCTGGCATTTGTTAATTTAGTTCCACAAGAGTGACCCAGTTTGTTTATTTTTTGAGGCGACTTTCAGTGACATTTGATCTGTATCTTTTGAAGAACGAGAAAAGTGCAAATACGAGACAGACTTTTATCAAAATCTTCATTCCACACACTGAAAATTGATTCCATCTTACTTCATTACACCACTCTATGATCTATGCGGTCATATAGTTTAAACACACATGTACTAATTCATTCCTTTAAATAGACAATTATATCCACAAATAAATATCGAACTTGGTCTAAACGTTACCAAGTAACCAAGTGATATTATAAACGTTATTTGCAAAGTTTTTCAAACTTGCACCTGTCGTTATTGAATATTCGTATTTGCATTTACAATACAGCACTCGCACAATCTCGTATTACGGTCCCATGTGACACATTGCCAACGTGAGCACACATCATATCTTTTTACAGTAATAATGTAGAAGACATTAAAAGATTATCAGGTAGAAAAACGACTAAAAAATATTGCATTAAAATTGGAAGTATGTCATTTACATTTTTAAAAGCAATTGTCTTTATCTCCTAACGAGGTCGATCCAAATGCCAGGTACATATGACTAATTCAACACCGTTATCTTCCCCATTTAAAGTCGTTGTTTGCCTTGTGAAACGCTTTCGTGTAATGTAGGAATTTAACAGAAATAATTCACAGTGCAGACGTTTTGTAACACTAACAAAAAAATGGACATGCCAACGCTCCGGGGAGTCCTGGCAATTATGCACGTGAAATAATTAGCTCTTGCAATAACTCTCGCAGACTGATGAATAAATCACAACCTCCACAAATAAACTTTTTCACCGGATTAATGTTTGCGCAAAACGGACAGTTTTCCCACTGGTTTCTCGGCAGTCTGGGCGGAGGAGTACACGGCCCGTAACGACCTCATTACCCCCGTCTCCCTCCGCAGTGAATCGTTGTCTCCGCTTCTGTGTTATTAACCTCCGAGTCCAAACTGAGACAGGTTACAGCGCAGCTCATAGCGACACAGGCACATACAAACATCTGTTGTGTACATTTGTAAATCAAATTAAAATTTCTTTATCTGTTCACACATAATTGGATGAACACCATAAATAAATAAGTGAACACTTATATTCATATATGATTATAGTTTGATTAATCATTATATGTGTTGTTCTTTAATCTCTCTGTTTTGAACAAAATCTAATAAGACCAACGCGAATACTAAATGTAAACGACTCAAAGCGGATTTTGTGTTTAATGGTAAAATGCCATCTTGAGGCTTAATATTGAAACGAGTTAATAATAATAACAATAACAATAATAATATTAATATAAATAATAATAATAATAACAGAGGTAGTATTAGTAGTAATAGTAGTAGCCATCCTATTTATTTAACTCAACATCATCATCATGGTCATCATTACTATTAGTCGTCGTCGTCATCATAGTAGTAATAGCAGCAGTAGTAGTAGTAGCAGTAGTAATCATCCTATTTATTATCCTCCCCATCATCATCATCGTCATCATCATCATCATCATCACCATGGTCATCATTATTATTAGTTGTCGTCATCATAGTAGTAGTAGTAGCAGCAGTAGTAGCAGTAGTAGTCATCCTATTTATTATCCTCCCCCTCATCGTCATCATCATGGTCATCATTATTATTAGTCGGCGTCGTAATAGTAGTAGTAGTAGCAGAAGTTTTGATAGGTCGCTTCACGGTGATTCTGTGTGTATAATGGCTATCACGTCCCAGATGTTATTAAAAGCATAATACTATGCTACAGACTTTACTGTACATTACAAATGTCACTCCTAATCATAATGAAGTAGTTTTGTTTACAAGATATCCTGACACACCAGCCAAACAACGCGATTACAAAATTGGTGACAAATTAAGCCGATAAAGACTGTGAAAATGGGCCTTGGTGTGGCAAAAACCGTGCTGTTTTAACAACCCTCGATCTGGCGCACGTACGTGATCGAAAACAGGACACGTAAATACAATCAGCTGAATACACGTAGGTTAACTTTGCCATCGATATATATGTACGTGACCTAATACAGTAAACACGTTCTTTAAGGTGCTGGACTGAATGGCCTAATGCCGTGCTAGATCTATCGCAATTTATACTGCACTTTACGCTAAAAGGTCGACCATGTTTGCAAAACGTTTGCCATTACTCTTAACCAGCCACCTTCCCCAAGCTATTTTATATGCCATTATTAACTTCATAAACTAACTGAGGAATGACAATCGTGTATAAAGTAAACACGTCTTAGAGTAACATTGATTTGAGCAATATTTAAGTAACAGGATACAGTCATTAAGAACTGAAACCTAACTAGCAAGACTCGAACCCAGCTGTTTGTGCCAAGTTCCGTCGATATCCGTATTCTTTCCCAATATAAGCCGAATTCATTTACATGTATTTGCAAGTGTAACGTTTCAGAAGGTTTACGAATATATTCAAGATTCTGTCGGAAAGTTCGGAATGCAGTTTGGAGTCCCAAAATAAATGAGGCTATTCAAGAGACTGTAAAACGGACAGACGTTGTTTGTGTATTATTCATGGTATGTACATAATTTTATTGTTATTTTGAAAAGAAAACACTGAGTTTGACCCCGTATTCAACTAGAAGTATTTATGATGGGGAGATCACGAGAGAAAGTATTACTTCTCAATGAATACATCTCCTTTACTGTCCGAGTAAAGGCTAGTCCTAGACGAGTATCATTGACCAAATTGAGGTGCAGATTTCTTCGCTTTCGCTTATGAGCCTGAGAACGTCCAGAACCTCATTTCCAATTTAAGATACTCCTCTATGCTATGAATTTGGAATAGTCTATGGAAACGCATTCCTTTAAAGAGAAGTAACACCTACGGCTAGTAAGAACCCTTTTGACAACAGCAATGCGCATAACGAACCGCTTCAACTGTATTGTACTGATCTTAACACGTGTCCAGTGCCTACGGTGTCCGCTCATAAAGCGGAGCGAATCCCTGTCACGTGATCTAGCTGGAACAAATTTCATTTAGCAATACACCTTCAGGAAACAGGTTGACCTAGGTACTTTGGACCAATTATTTATTTATGGCGTTACAAATTATTTCAGCCTCAAAAAGTTCAAACGGGAGCTGCCAAACACGACTTGACTGGAACATAATTAGAGTAAGGAATATTTGGTTCTCTGCAGCCTGCCATATCTTAGAAAACCTTTTGCTCGTAATTGAGACGTTCGTCCTTGCATTATTGATTATATGTACAACGAAAATGTTCTGCCTTCCACGAATTCTACTAATTAATCTTAACCACTCAAATTTCTTTCCAAAAATACAATCTCACTTAAAGCGACATAAAGATGTTCAGTTTTCGATCACAAATGTTTAAAGGTTATTAATTGCGACCTAAAAGCGAATCAAAGAGTTCTTACAATAAAAAAAAATATTTATTAATATTTGTCTTTATAAAACCTATGCAACATTTCTTCAACAATAGCGCACCGGTGGATCTTCCATTTGAAAGGCAATATTTTGGTCAGAAATTAAACTGATATAAATCTTACATGCAAAACCACTGTCTAATGTGTTTTATGTAATGGTTGCTTTAAAATATAACGAGTTATTTTCAATTTCAATGCTCTTAAAATATCTGCATTTATTTTGTAAAAAGATAAATATATACATTAATACTACGGAAGAGTTTTGTTACATTTGGGAAGTGTATTTTATTCGTAAGAGCCTATGTTGCCGTTAAAGAACACGGTCTATGTTTTCTGCATTCGGTTAACATTGTTATTGAGTTGCTAACACATAAACGTCAATTCCTGCTCATCGTGAGCCTATTTTGTGATGCCCCGGATGTGAAAAAGTCCAAAAACGGCCAGGCGCAGGTGAATGTATTAAAGGTACCGACACCTCTGCTCGACAACTCATCACACAAATTCGATTTGCGACCGCAATGATCTGTACTGAAGAAAGGCTTGTATCGAATTGACTGTCCAAGACAGCGGACGTTTCGGCGTACACCAAGACCACTGACCAGCGTATCGATCTGGTGCTTTGATCAGCCAGATGCGAGCGAGCTCCACACAGCGTTGGCAAATTGGACAGCTCCTGTGACGAGATACATATGCTACCGGATTCGCTTTTGTCTCTGGGGACAATGGCACATGCTGTTATCAAGACATTTCATCTATCCCTGGTCAAATATCAATGGAACAAATTTGCACGACTTAAGTATCAATGACAAATGTAGGGAGAGACTTCAATAAGAACTGGCGATGCTCGAACAATGATGTTAGGGAGATGCCCGTTGTTTTCTTGTACTAATACATACACGCTGTCTCCGATAATATGCCACAATAACATTACAAGGGAAATCCACAATAAGTTAATAAGATTACAAGGGAAAGTCTAACTTGCAAAGAAGTTCACATTTTAGCTTCTGTGTGGAGTTTAGAAACCTTAACCATCTTCATATCATTGTTTTATTGTTATTTCATTATACATAAACATATACAATCTCTAAGTCAGACATGTATCCTCTTCCTACTTACGATTTTCTAAATCATTTGAGTAAAAGTATTACATTGCTTCTCAGATTGATATTTAAGAGCTGTGGGTTTAAAATATTTATTTTCGAGCAAAAACAAACTGTTTTGATTGACCTAAATCTGGGAACAGAAGTCTTAATTAGATGAATCCGTGTTTCCCCTGAATTAAATCTCTGGAGCTTATAGTAATCGGATGACTATAATCGTGTAGTTAATTATTTAGGGATGTCTTGGGAGGTTTAATGACCCCAGGGTGCATACCGCCTTTGAAGTCTCGTCTTCAAGCGGTAACTCGCGTGATCCTAATAGGTATTCTGGCCATTGTGTTTTGTAAAGTCTACGTCCGCTTCCTAATAAATTATTTCTCGAGCCTTGACAGGCTACGGTTCCACAAATCCCAAAAATGCAGTTATAAGCAAATTTTAATTACGTTGGGAGAGCTCCGTTTAAGAGGTTTTGGTTTCGTGGCATTAAAAGTCTTATCTGGCTTAAAATACACTCTCAAGATCAAGCCACCATTTGCCTTCCTTTCAAATTAGTTCAATTTAAACCCGAGTCAATGACTGCTGGTGTTTAGATGTTGGA
>JAUELE010230489.1:0-12116 GCA_031471655.1 Diodora aspera | reverse complement strand
AGAGCGAATGGTACGTATTTTAGGTTTTTGACCGATTATCCAGACGCAACTTTGATTATGTCCCTTTAAAGGGGGTTACCAGGTGAATATAAGAAGCTTAGCAGAAACATACGGGCACTCAAAACTCATGACCAAAGCCACCAGCACTGACCCACTTTTATTCAACAATTGTTTGAACACTGGCACGGTCAAACCAGAAAGCCAGTAACGAGTGTGACCACCTGCTGCAGGAAAAATTCCAGATCTCTGACGTTGTTGATCTATAGGTGACGTGATATGCGTTGTGCCAGGTTAACGCACATGTGCTCAATGGGTGAGAAATCTGGTGATAAAGTAGGTCAGGGCAGAACTGGGATGTTGTTACGGTTCAGGAATTCTACTGTAGCACGTGCTGCTGTATGGGCTCTGGTGCTGCCTGCTGACAGGTATGCAGGTCTTGGTGTTGCCAAAATGACGTGACGACGTCCTCCCTGTAATACGCAGCATTAACACGACCACGACAATTATGGAGAGTTGTCATGTGGTGAACACTAATTATGCCTGTCCACACCATCACTCTTCCAGCACCCGAGCGGTCGATCTGTACAACACAGTCGTCTTGATAGCGTTCACCACAGCGAAGTCATACACGTACACTACCTTGGCGTTCCTAACATGAAAATTTGACTCGTCTGAAAACAGAACTTCATGCCAACGTTGCAGTCTCCAGTGCCGATTTGCCAACTGCAGAAATGCATGCCTGTGCCTTGGCGTTCAAAGTAGTCCAACATGAGGTCGTAGACCACGTTGGCCAGTAGCTCTAAATCGGCGCCACATGGCGCACGATTCCACGTGGACCGCGAATGGCGCTAGCAGTCCTGGTAGTCGGCTTGTCCTGTCTGGGATGGGACGTCGTTTAATATGGCGATCTTGAAGTGGCGTTGTTACACGTTGTTGACCAGGACCAGGACGATCGTCTGTTGCTTCAGTCTGCTGGTAACGTTGATGACGCCTCAAAATCGTAGAGTGGTGGTACCCAAATCATTTTGCGATATCTAGTGTTGTCAGACCGACCTGGATAACGCTGGGAACGCTTTCACGTTCTGCAGCTGTCAGTCTTGGCATGGATTCTCTCGCTGTTACGTGTCCTTAGACATGAACTGACATTGGCCTTTTAACCAGCACAATTTACTCCCCATATACGAATACATTTGACATCATTTTCCAATATTCACGTGGATATTATGTTGGAATTTGTGTCATGAAGTCAGGTTTCCAGCTGCGTTTGAACAATCATGTTCATGGCAATTTGTATCACTGGTGACACTCATTGTGCCTTAAACGTTTCGAATTATGCCACATTTGTTATATAGCTTCAACTCCTGCATTAATAACTGGTTTTAGGTTGGTGCGTTTTCAATGCGTTTCAGCATATAAAGTATTCAGCTCTTTAACTTTTAAATATTCAAAGCCACACGGTTGCGGTTGCACGTGTTCTCAAATGGGTTTCATTAACAGGAGCATACACATGAAGTATCGGGCAGAGCAACATGCAGAATGATGACTAACCTTTTATAAAATAAGTCTTGCCGTTCCCTCCCCAAACAAAGCTGGCGTCCAGGTTGTCAGGAACCCCGCGGAATCCTTCGGTTATTTTCCTTGTGTAAACCAAACGGAAGTTGTAGAATTTCCAATATGTATCACTCTGAAATATAAGTACTGACATGAGACAATTGCAGCTGAATTTGTGACCTTGCAAGATGGTCCATTCATTGGTGGATATGATAATGTACAATATGGAGTCCAGGCTCTGACAAAAGCCTCCCCCCTCTAAACATCAAATGGCTCCCTTAGTTACTTCTGTCTTTCCATCTTTAACTTCATTACTACTCCGTTCAACTGGTGTTTCGGACGGGAGGTCAAGATGCTGAAAAGCAACGCCAGCATACAAAGAGCTGTTGGTCAACATTGGACAATTGGAATTTAATCCCAATATGCCATATCATGTACGAAGTCCGTTAGGCAAATGTACCAAGAAGTTATCCAACACGCGCAATGCGATACAACTTGGGCGTGTCATTATGATTCGTCTGTACTAGGCATTATTTAAATTAGCAATCCATCCACGACTGTTCATTTTATAAGAGCATGCTATTCCTGATTGTTGTGATGCTCGATACAGCATATCGCGTGGTCAGTGCATCAGAATCTCACAGGATAATCACGAGATGACGCTCTGGTCACTTTCACGAATACGTAACGTTAACGTCATGCCCATATTTATATGTTTGTTACGTTCAACAGAGTCTCATTAAGGATTCTTGACAAATCAGCTTAACTCGGTTGTATTATAATTTAGGCCATGTAATACTCTTTATACACATACTTCGTTGAAGATGTATTGATTTTCCGAGCTAAAAGCCATTCCCAGTAGACACAAAAGACATATTAACTACTCCTAGCCATTACCCAGTTTTCCCGAGACTGTACCAAACTCGTTTCTAGCTCGAGATGTTTGATCCGGGATGTGAATGGTGACAAAGCAGAACGTGATGGGTTCTCGTTAAACATTAGTAATGGGATGTGGCAACTGGATCGTAATTTGTACACAGAGACACTGAAAACTCTCTCGCGCTGTTCTGGAGAATCGGGACGGAATCAGTATTCATTGCAAAAATAGGAACTTATTGAATCTAAATCAACGTCCCGGACAGCAGTTTTCATGTGAGGTCGGCAGCGTGGTTAGCAGGACATCTGATAAATCTATATCTGTAGTCTGGTTCACGTAAAGCTGACTATGTACATTTTAAATCAGATACGGTCCTTCCAATGAATAATAGCATGACACTTGCTAAAAGATACTGGAACTAACTATATACATTTTAAATCAGATATGGTTCCTTACAATGAATAATAGCTGGACACTTGCTAAAAGATACTGGAACTGACTATATACATTTTAAATCAGATACGGTTCCTTACAATGAATAATAGCTGGACACTTGCTAAAAGATACTGGAACTGACTATATACATTTGAAATCAGATAAGGTTCCTTCCAATGAATAATAGCTGGACACTTGCTAAAAGATACTGGAACTGACTATGTACATTTTAAATCAGATACGGTTCCTTCCAATGAATAATAGCTGGACACTTGCTAAAAGATACTGGAACTGACTATATACATTTTAAATCTCACACGGTTCCTTCCAACGAATAATATAGGCTGACACTTATTGAAATATACTAGAACTGACTCTGTACATTTTGAATCAGGTCACCGTTCTTCCAATGAATAATAGCTGGACACTTGCTGAATGATACTGGTCACTACCAATTACTCGCCGTCGTATTTTGGAGATATTCACGCTATAGAACTGAATCTTGTAATACGGCTAAGTATAACAAAGATACTCCAATATTTTGGTAAGTGTCATGTGATGCGGATATTGCAATATTTGCAGCGGGATGTGAATATTACACTATTTGCTGAGTGATGCAAATATTGCAATATTTGCAGTGTTATGCGTACTTGGTAATACACATGTCGTTACGATGTGATGCCGGCATTACACCATTTTGAAGTGTTGTGCAGGTAACATACTATTTGTAGTGAAATCAAGATCCCAGCACTGCCCTCTTCTGAGTCTCTTAGGCTCATACAGAAAAACACAGCTAAACCGAAGCCTAACCTGGATCTAAACCCGTTCGTACGTTCACCTTCTTAATTAGATCATCTGCTATGCTTTAAAGTCCATTTCATGGTCATCGGGCCCCTGGTGGAGTTAGTCAGTTTGATTTGGTGTCAGATCCGGACACAATCTGCATTGATCTGGTTTGTGTTTTACGTCATCCACAAAGTTGATTATCGAATTCTGAAGAACACATTAAACACTGATTACTTTTGTACAGGTTTATTTATGGACGAGCACAAAATCTCCAGGCGTCCGTATACATGGTTCCCAGAACTATTTACAAGCTTTGAAATGCTCTGCTAATATGTACCGTGAACAGTTTAATTGACGGAAATCAATGAACAATTAGAACACGACTGTTATTTCACAATAAAAGATCTCAATTGTTTGTTCGGACAGTGTAATGGATATACCACGTTGGGCAGAAACTGAATTGATGTTGTGTTATGCTACGCTGAATCTCGCGAGATCTCGAGTGAATCTCGCGAGAATTTACCACTGCTCAATTATTCCAATCAGGTATCGATATCAGTCGGTTTCAGAGCTCTGTCATTATCTTTGGATAAGTTGGTCCGGGGTGGAATTGCAGGGAGACAGTTGCAAGGTCTGATAGGAAACTATATTGTAATTAAAATATCAGCTAATTTCCCATAGCGCTTAAATAAAGAAACTCAATTCATTTAACGAAGAGAAACTGACTGTCCCAAAGGTAAATAAGAGAGCATTTGTATCGGGGGAAGTGTGCACTGAGCCAACGTTGTCTGCAGCTGGTCTCACTGCTTTAGGAACACCAGTATTGATTGAGTAGGGAACTTGGGAAGATTGTCAGGCCAGAGAGATCCGACAGCAGATTAATCCTATATCCGATAAAACTCTGGCCAGCAGAGTTGAAATGTTTCTGCATGAATGTAACAACTGCATCAGGCACTCTAACTGATACTGTGACGTCATACCCTTGAAATAACCATTTTGACATCAATGTTACCATGCCAACATCTGTGAACATAGACGAACGTGAGAAACTCCCAGAGCTCCTATATATGGATGATGAGTATATTTATATGTGTCCTTTACAACGCTGGTGTCAGTTAGGCGTCTGTAACAGGCACAGAGTCTGCACGTACACCGCGAATAAACGCTTGGCTCTTGTTGGATATGAGTACATGGTTGTGGTCTTTGCTTCATTGACAGTTTGCAGTTCAGAGAGGTGGTGACGATTAACTCTCTGGTTTAATATTGAGTGCACTTGCGGACAGCGGACAATGGTGCATCTAGGGTAAGGCCTCGAGGTCACGTACCATTGCACATCCTGCCACTTTTAGAGAGGGTGCCTATGCCACGAGATGTGGTTGAATAGTGGTTAGCTATTTGGACCGGGGTGCAGTTTCAGTTTCTTCGCATGACCACCCGTAAGGCAAAGGTATAAAATAAGACACAACTGCAGTTTAACCTTACATGTTATTTGGTATATGTCACATGGCCCGATTATCTCTGTTGTGCTGAGAGGTCTGGTTTTATTCTTATAACAAACTCAAGGCATGCATGTTCCGAACAGTGATTTGCAAAGTAGAAAGGACAATTGTACACGTTTCGCGTGCTAGGAGGGGAAATGCATGCGCGACCGTGTGGTATATGTGAAATAACGACCAAATTCTCGGTCGACGCAAAGACAATCTCAGCTCTGTTACCGACTTCGGAAGAAGTTATTTCATGTCATCCATACCCTTAATGCATGTTTATAAACAGTTAATATTCAGTTGTTCAAGCATTTGTACTACCTCTGCAATTCTCTAACTTCTTAACGTAATTGATGGATCATATCTCGCTCCACGGCTGAATCGGTCCAATGATCACTTTGTTACTAGATCAGCTACACGATTATTTATATCATAATTCAATAGAAAATCGTTGGCAATTACACGATTTGCCTTGCTTGTAACAGTAAACATCTGACGTTACTAAGTAGACGTCAATAAACTATCAATATTTTACCTTAAACAAGAACGTATAGCCGTTATCCCAGTGTAGCGCGGCGTCTATCGGCCCTGTCACCCCGCTCCAGTCCCAGGAAATCTGACGAGGAAATCCAGGTTCAATTCCATAACCATTTAATCGGTAGTAGTAACGATCTGTAAAACAAGGAACTGTATCTGTATCTAAGGTACAGAGGTGTACACCAATGGTATGGATGATAATATTAAAGAGATAGCCACGCATCAGTTAGGTTCATGCATAACCAAACATGGCTTTTAAAGCTTATGGGAATAGAAGGGAAAGACTACATGAAGTCTTCTTGCCTGTGAAAGTAGAACATACATGCGACTAGAATCTGTTTATCCCTTAAAGTAACTTGGAAATTAGATACACATAAGTTTTTTAAATGTTAAGAAAAAATTACCTATTTGACATTGATTTTCTACATTCATGGTTCCTTATTAAGAAAAGTAACAATACATGCACAAAATGACGAGTTTTAAAGTGTAAAATCAAAGTGGAGCCGGGCTGCTAGATACGTAGGAAGACAGTGCCTTACATTCCTGTCAGGGTAGTGTCATATATTAAGAAGCATCTATTGGGTCATTACCTTTAAATACATAAGTAAATCCGTCCGCATTTTGTGTAATGGCGTCTAAGGAAGGATCACGACAAATGCTGGGGATGTTGATGCGAGGACCATCTGTAGGTCGTGGTGGATCGGGAACATGTGGTATTGGTTTAACTTCATCTGGAGGTCCTGCGATAGGTACAACAAATATGAAGCAATGCAATAGGTTCTTGATCAAGACGTGCCAAAAAAAAGTGAAAAAAGAACATATCATATCAAGGAGTGTTGTTGACCTTCTAGCGCCTAGTGGCTGCTTGGGTTGCGCCAGGGAAAACTGCGGAGCGCTTTGAGCAAGCTTTACAAGCCTGGATTTAGCGATATACAAGACTTAGTACATGTAGTATAGTATATCATATTATATTGTATATTAATATGAAAACTATTTGTTTGAAAGCAGGGGAAATATCTGCTAATTGGGATGATGCTTAAAAGTCATGTCACTTCACAAGAACACCACGATAAAAACAAAAGTTGCTCCTGTAGGTAATAGGACATTCCTTTTTTAGTACTGAAGCCATATTTGTCCAATAGGTATACTAGTGTAGTAACATTTATAATAGCCAAATCTCTACTGTCCAAACTGTGAGGAGGTTGATCAGACACATACGATATATAGCTGTGCAGGACGGTACCCAGACAATAAAATCAAAGGAGTCAGTGACCAAACGAATGTGCCTATAAATAAAAACGCCTATCCTGTATTAACATCTTTACTACCTGTCCAATATCAGAGGAGACAGATGGCCGACTATGGTGTCTCAAGCACACATACCAGAACACCAATACAAAATTCAGATACAGATCTAAGCTCTGAACATAAAGACTGACAGTATACTCTCGCCATGTCCATACAGCTGAGTGGGTTTAGGGGCCCGGCAGGGAGGAGCCCGGGGGCCCCCTCCTCCCCCCCCCCCCGAACAACAAACCCATCATCCCCTCCGTCCCCTCCCTCCCCCCAACCAACCAACCAGCCAGTTCAGTCTAGCCTATGGGTCACGCAGGGCTGTAATTGTTCGGCCTCTGCTCTCAGCCATAAAACTCTATAATAAATAAATAATCTGAACAGGAGGGTAACAATCGAAAACATAAAAAATAATTAATGGTTGTGTTTATGCAGTTCACCAAGTGTCAGTTGTTTCCACGACCCTTTTTGTATGTCCTTCGATTCACCTAACTCTAACCTCATGCCTCCCTCAAACAGCATCGTGCTGACAACCACCACCACATATCACAAACTACTCAGTACTGACCTGGTTACAAGTGTTTGACTGTTAACACAATGCATGGTGTCTACTTGATCCATTATATATGATACTATTGTTTCTACTGTATGCTCGTTTCGGCTTTGTGTCATTTTTTTAAACAATGTGGCAGCTCTTAACACCCCCGTATCAGAACGTGTGACCTTTCTGTTTCCTCTGTTGATTCAACACTGTTCCATGTGGGTTATTTGTGTCGCTTATGTATTATTTTACAAAACAGTATACTCGTTTTGGCAATCACGTTAAACAACTCAATATGAGAAAGTTTACTAACGAAACTCTCTTGTATGTTTCCTATAATAAGAAGTGATACCCTGGACAAACATGCTGCTTACTACACTATGCATGTACATACACTCAACCACCTTGTTCGCGAAGTTAAAAGGTTAAAAGCTTTTAATAACACTCCTAAAACCTAAATCCTGAACGCAATCTGGTTTCTGGTATTTATAGAATTTTTAAAACACTGGTTGTCAACACACAGGGTCAAAGGAACAGAATCAGAATTTATTTCAATAACCATATGTTATGCCTTTCACCTTACCATAAAGTTCTTGTATTGCTCCTATATCATCGGAGTCTAGGCTGAAGGTTCTCTGGAAGCCACGGTAAAAAGGGGCCATTAATGCCGAGCTCACGTCGGAGTGAGCTAATCCCAGTGAGTGTCCAAACTCATGGGCAGCCACCTGAAATAGGTTGATGCCTGAAACAAACGAACATGCCACTATTAGGTGTTCTTTGTTCATAAATATTCAAATGCATTGGAGTTGATATCGGGTTCCTCCTTAATGAAGTTTGGCTTGGCGAAATCAGGCTAATGCAACTATGCCTTTGCAGACAATTGTGAAACGTTCATTTCCATCAAGGAATGCTGTTTTGAGAGCAGGGCAGGCAAAATCTAGTCTTGGAAAATGGATAATATATTCAGTTCCGGGGTGAAACAAAGCAATGTTCAAGTTCCGAGTATGAAAAGGGTATTACAATATGTCCACGGATGGGAAAACACTTTTATTAATGCTTGGATCACAAAAAGAAGAATTAATTATTTAATAAAGACCTTGTTAGAAGATATAGAAAAGTTACAGTAACATTAAATTGTTTGCATGTAGTTCTTCCTTAAGTCATAAAAGAGACTATAAGTAGGAAAGGTCGGAGAATTTATGAAAGGGTGGACCATAAAACATGTAGTCAATAGCTCAGACGTAAAAAGGTAAGTACAGCTGTATCTTGTTCAAGCTTCACATTTCCTACAACCCAATACCCGATAGACTACGAGCTGGCTTTTTAATCGATTTACATCTTATGTACATATGATAATATGACGCAAATATAACGTATGATATACACATAATTTACATCTGACTTACTCTTCTTACGCATGATTTATATCTGATTAAAACATCATTTACATCTGATTCACATCTAATTTACTCTGTTTACGCATTATTTACTTCTGATTTACACCTGAGTTACATCTAACTTACATTTTCATTATACCTTACCATTTGGCACTGAAATCGTCCAAGGTTCATCTTCATCAAAATGAGCATCACCGCCATATTGGGGAAAGAAGGCATGTGCAAGGGTTCGGCCCCGTCCATCGAATGGATTGCCGTCACCATGGGAACGACTTACAAATTTGATTTCAATATCTGATGGCCCGTAATCTCTTCTGGTAAAGCGTAGCGGCGTAACACCACTCCACACCTGTAATGGTAAAAACAGTTAGGTAGTGACTTGTCAAATATTATGAAAGCCACATGCAGATGCCGGGTAACGTGAAGGGAAAGACGAGTATAGGTAAACAGACTGGGCATCTCGTTGGTATTCATGTTCACAGGATTTTGGAAAGAGAAGGAAAGAATGTTGATACGGATAAAAGAGAGAGAGAGAGAGAGAGAGAGAGAGAGAGAGAGAGAGAGAGAGAGAGTGAGAGAGAGAGAGAAAGAGAGAGAGAGAAAGAAAGAGAGAGAAAGAGAGAGAGAGAGTAAGAAAGAGAGAGAGAGAGAGAGAAAGAGAGAGAGAGAGCATAGTTCCAATCACTGATATGACTAGCGTGAAACATGTTCAGTCTCTAAAATACTATACGGAATACACTCAGGAGAAAACCTGGCCAAAATGGATTCTTATGGAGGTAGTTGGAGTGCATATAGCCTATGTTTCTTTCAGATTCTATTCCCTAAATCGGAGGTGTACTAACGAATAAACCATCTCGACTCACAGGGATTTATTTTAAGCTCCTCGAACAGAGACACATTTGGCAATTTATGCTAAACGGTGTAAATACATATTTCCCCATTCGTCACTGCAAAATCTACTTCATCAGTACAATTGATTTACATGTGCCATAACACTTGAATCGCATGCGATAAGTACTTGGGAATGTGTTCTGTATGTCCTTCAACCGGTTGTTTTGATTGCTCGTTCCACAAGTATTTGTGGCAAAATGCTATAATGGCAAATACATAAAGTCAACATGTGATATATACTTTTACAGACATAATGTTCTTACCATCTTGTTGAAAGTGTGTTAACTGTCATGGTTTATGGTAATGAGACTAAAGCCGTAAAAAGGCAGAGCTGAAGTAAATATCGAAGTAAACATTGCTGCATATACCAAAACCTCGCAACCCAGTTCCTTCCACAGGTTTGACTTGGTAAGGTCAGGACATCCCTAGATCAATTACGCAACTGTGTCTGACTGTAACCACTCATTACAAAGGCATGTCTACAGTTGCGTTACTTGGGGGGTAAGGAGTGTGGGTGTGCGGACACCATGGGGTGATATCATCACCGAGAGTGACAACCAAATGGACATGTATATAAGACGTGTGTGCAGAAATTTCATAACTTTTTCTTTTTCAAAAATACCACTGTAGTTAATTTTGATAATTGAGCCTAGCTTACATGTACTGTGTCAATACACCTATAAGTCTACAACTCTACACTGATCTAAGTTGTGAACCTTCTAATGTGCTCCGATCACAGTTGCCATTGTTACCCATTCACACAGGGTTTCATCTGCACAGGTACTAATGGTTTCCTTGAAGCTGGTGTTTCAACATACGCTGGTTTTGTCCAATGTTATGATGTTTTAGCTACAATTGGGTAGTTGTATGGATGGGGTGACACCATGAATTGCCGCACCGGGTGACACCATGAGTTGCCGCACAGGTTACACCATGAGTTGCCGCACTGGGTGACACCATGAGTTGCCGCACTGGGTGACATGTGTTGCCACACTGGGTGACACCATGAGTTGCCGCACCGGATGACACCATGAGTTGCCGCACCAGGTGACATTATGAGTTGCCGCACCGGATGACACCATGAGTTGCCGCACCGGGTGACACCATGAGTTACTGCACCCGATGAAACCATGAGTCAACGCACCGGGTGCCACCATGAGTTACTGCCCCCGGGTGACACCATGATTTATCGCACCTGGTAACACCATGAGTTACCGCACCGGGTGATACCACGAGTCACCGCATCGGGTGATACCATGAGTTACCGCGCCGGGTGATACGAGTTACCGCGCCGGGTGATACCATGAGTTATCGCACCGGGTGATACCACGAGTCACCGCATCGGGTGATACCATGAGTTACCGTACCGGATGACACCGTGAGTTACCGTACCGGGTAACACTATGAGTTACCGCACCGGGTAACACCATGAGTTACCTTACCGGGTGACACCGTGAGTTACCATATCGGGTGACACCATGAGTTACCGTACCGAGTGACACCGTGAGTTACCGCACCAGGTGACACCGTGAGTTACCGAACCAACATGCAAAATTTCAGTTCCATCCTTGGTTCGAGGACTCTATACTGTACAATTTTCCGTATTTGATTTCCAAAAGGAGGGAAGGGGTCCGGAACCACGGTGTTGTTGGTTTTTACTTGTATGCATGTATGTAGGTCATATGCAAATTGCTTTGCCATATTCCGATGCAGGCACAGTGTGAAGTTAATTAATAATTTCATTACACAGGAGCAACCCAGAGCTCCAAATAGGCTGCGTATTTGCGTAAAGTACTCCATAAAGACGCAAGCAAACTTGAAGTGAAGCGTACAAAAGCCCAGTCAAATTTGCCAAACCCAATATGTTTGAAAACCGCTGCGTAATTACTCAATACGTCAATCGCGCAATGCGTACCGACCGAAAGCAAATCTGTCAAGAAATAGTCTATTCCGGAATTTATTTATTTCATTGCAACCAACACCAACAGCCATCATGATTAATGCACATTATTTTGCATTCTTTATGTGTTTGGATGCTTTATGGGGGTCGTTTGTGCACTGCATGAGAACAGCAGTCTAGTGGATTTTTAAAAATATCGCCTCATCAATTGATAACTGCATGCTGTACATTGTTTTTGACAAAGCCATTTAATTTTTCCAGTAAAAATAGTCAGAACTACCCCATACAGTTGAATCAGTGGAAGTAAATACACATTAGACCAAATCCAGGGGGTTAAAAAAGGCGGATTACTTAATTACAAATTCAAATACCCAATAGCTCTGAAAATGTCGAGTAAAAAACCCAATAGCTCAAAAAATATCTG
>JAUELE010230478.1:0-12116 GCA_031471655.1 Diodora aspera | reverse complement strand
ACCAACGGACGGACGGACGGACGGACGAAGCCCGTTTCAATATCCCCCGACAACTTCGTTGTAGCGGGGGATAACAAAACGTGTTCAGTATTAAGAAATATAAACAAATTACAAGACTGAGATAAGAGATTAGACACATAATCACACGTACAAGCATAGAAAGCATACTCAGTTTAAGTCCGAGGATGTTAGAAGGGAAACACTAGTACCTCTCTGAAAATAACGTTACCTAGCGGGGTAATTGAACTGCTAGTGTAATCGCGTTCCTTCTAAGCAGTCTAAATAGGAAATCACATTTTTTTCGCGGTTCCCAGAGCTGGCGATACATCCGAGGGGAAAGGTTTGGAGATTCCAGATGGGTGGGGACAGACAAAAAGAATGGTTGTGGTGCAGGGGATGGCGGGTGGGGATAAGGATGTTGGAGGGGGCGTTAAGAAACGAGAAAGAGCATGTATCAGCTGGAGAAAGTTTGGTTTATCTGGGTTAATGACACGGTAATTCTTGTCAGTATTACTGGTCAGGATATTTAAGCAACTGTCCAGTTCCAAGTGGAATAAGTAATCTTCACGTACGACCTTTACAAAACGTTGATTTACATCTTAAATGCATGTTTAATTCAAAGACACGCTACAGGTAGGTTTACTGAGTAAATTGTCTCACCTGCGTCCATCTCTCGGTCCTTCCTCTTATGCTGAAACAAAAAGAGATAATTACACCACGGGTAACTACATTTTGAATCAGTGGTATCAATAATGTCATGGCGTCAGTCTCTTCCCCTCAAGGGATCTCCTCCCTTTCTAAACCGTACAGAATCCTGGGTAATGTGTTTTGTGTATTAATGTTGACCGTAAACCACATAATATATCACTGAATATAATAGTAATAGTGCATTGAACAACTAGCAACATTATTATTTATACTGTATCACTTACGTTAGATGGGATTACGAAATGTTTGTTGTTAAAGGTGTATTTTCACAAAAAAACCCAACTCTGCTGAAATACTGGCCAAACATTTCATAGACAGTTATCTTGGTGTGATCCCCCCTGATCGTGTGACTCGGTGCTGTCCGCACACCTCGCATCGCTAACTTAAGCCAGTGGTTTGATCAAATTCAACTCAGCTGCTTCCCTTCAGCTGGTCATCACTCAGACTGAACGATGGTTACGTTGAACGTATCATTTTCTTTTTAAAACAAGAACTAGAAAAAAGGACATGTCTCTTTAAAAAGACTATTTCAACATACAGTGCTGACATATAATGATGACGATAGTTTCTCCATGGCGACACGTGCTGACGCTGACACTAAAGGCAACTTTGTGTACACCTCAGGGGAGCATATCAGTTGTAGAATTAAATTTTTTATTCGATTAGCGCTAGTGGGAGCAGCGGATCAGAAACAGAAAACATATTCTCCTGTGACCCCTCCTTTTTCCCTTTTAATTCAAAACCTGCGTTTTGATATTCGAAAGTTTTAAGTCATGTAGTAGCTTCAGTCTGAACTACGATAACGTATGAGCATGGTTGCATTTTATTCTGCCTGAGAATAGTTTACAAGTAAACATTATCACGTTTTGCACTTGCTTTAGAGTCTTATTCATACATTTCAACATACATATAATGCCGGGAAAAACAAAATGCCCACCTTTTTGATTGCTAACAAAAGAAAACTGAAAGGGAATACATGCTGAACTGAAGTCCGTTTAATATTCTTACCATGGACAATATGTCAGGATAATTCTCAAGGGATTGTTTGGGCGAACATTTTCAGTGTGGTTATTTTGTCCTTCCCTTTCAAATTTAGTTTTTCGGCAACTTTCAAGTGTGCATTTTCTTTTGCCCGCCAGTTCATATCATTTTTAAATGGTCAGTGGTGTCAGTTAACCGTGAAGCGACGGTAAGAAAGAAAGAGGAGGGAGGAGAAAAAAGAAGAAGAAGAAATATTATTCAACATTCGTTACACTGCTCAATTATCATGACCAATTCAAGCTACCATTGGTCGGCTGATCAGAAGAATGCCTCGAAGAATTCGTGCATGTCTGGCCAGTAGCGATACTTGTATCGGATATAATTAACGTTGGACTGCAAAAAGCAAAACTTCTATTGTAAACCCCGTTTTAATGACCTATTTAGTCGCCATCGAATCACATCAACACTTCTACAACATTAGTCGTCTACATCCCACCACGTATGATCATATTACCAATACCACATAATTCAGAAGGTGTATGCTGAAGAAGATCTTATCTATCGCCAATACCCCGCACGTTTGGTATAATACATAAAGACATGGAAATAGAAAGTACTGCTCCTCTAACCAGTCAATATCAACCGTGGACACTACTAGCTGGCCTGAGACAATGGGTAAAACTGTAAACCTGACCAAAACGTTGATTATGCACGCATGCCCAGTTTCATAAACGCCCAAAAGATGACAACAGATGTCGGGCATTCGTTAGGCCGCCTTGTTATAAAGCCCTTATGTCTGAACTTCAACTCTGACAAATGGCTTCTTCATCACAAGTACAGCTGCCAGTCTCAAATCTGAATATGGTTCACATTAAAACCGGATTTGCTTTGCAGCACTCACACGACTGCATAATCAAAGTCGGATAATAGATTATTTCAAGATGGGCCTCACATGAGAAATACGAACAGTGTTTTGCATAGTCGTGTTGTTATGATTGTCAATAGTCAAAGACAGCATCGAACAAACCTTACATCCAATTAGCAAACGATGATGGTTCTGCAAAACTAAGCATTACCTTAATTTCCAAAAAAGGAATTAACGCGGTATTGTATTTTCATTTCAGCTTCCGTGTCAGAAACTCAACCTTGGGAAAAGTGTATGTCAATGTTACTGATAATATACATGTACATTGTACATGTAAGACTGAAATATAGACGACCAAGACAACCGCATCTCAAGAACGTTTTTTATTATACCTATAATAAGTTGCCTGTTTAGTCTTATTAACTAACTGATGTGCCATAGTAGAACATGTTCCTCAGAGCTTCACTCAGGCACTACAAGACCTCATGTTGTCTCTAGTTGTAAGCACAGTTACTGAATGTTACGAGAAATTGAGGTTGTGCAAGTATTGAAGAATGAGAAGCATTCGAGGTGCATGTGAAGCTGTTTTGTGAGTAGGTTTGACAATGCAGCTAATAGTGGTACGGCAGAAAAAGGTATCTCTGTGATGTATATCAAGCTGTTTCACTGTAGGCTTGATAATGTTTCTAAAAGTGCTACGGTTATAATGCTCATGGCATAGTTGAAATATGAAGAGTTGTCTCTGTGATGGATATCGAGCTTTCTTGGTGGTAGACTTGACAACGTTGATCAGTTAAAAGAAATTAAGTAAAGGCTATGTCACCATTAAATATTTGATAACGCTGCTTAGTACTAAGGGAGCAACCATTTGCGTTTGGTTGGGGGGGGGGGGGGAGGGGGGCTGGGCTGGAAGATATTTCTTTTGCAAACTATTTTTTTTATGTCATGGTGAGAGACGATCTATTTTTTTCTTAGATAATTGCCGACAAACTATTAATTTTTGTTAATCTTACGTTTGATATTTAATGTAATTACATAAATATATAATACTTGTATTTTAAAGGGGTGGGGGCGGATCCAGAAGTTGTGAAACGAGATGCCGGAAGCTTAATCGTGACCAGTGATATAAGCTAGGAGTGTTGTAGGGGAGTTCGGGGCTATCCTGTCCAGGGCATTTATAGAAGATCTAAGACACATGAGCTTTGTAACTAGTCCAAATAAAGCAATATAACTACATAAACGACGGAAGTAATTGCAAAGGGGGAACGTCTAGAGTTCCCTCCCCACATCCCCTTCAGTGACAAAAATATACTAATACTGCAGTGCTGAAGTCCAGATGTGAATTAATAGTTGTAGGGGCGTCCCAGGGCATCCTTCCACGGACTTGATTTTTTAAATAAAGAATGCTCTGATACGCATGTTCATGCAATAGTTGGGGTTAAAATGAACTTTGTAACTGGTGAAAATAATGCCAGATTATTGTCATTATTAAACTGGGGGCCGGAGTTCGGGACGCCTCTGAATCGGCGACTGGGATTTAAGTGTAATGGGAAACATATTTCATTATTTATTTCATCATAATAATATAAACTTAAAAATACAAAAAGTGTTTTTTTTTCTTGACACTCATGCAAAATAATTATTTTCTCCAAAATCGTCTGCAAACTATTTATTTTAAAAATCTTCCAGCCCCCCCCCCCCTTAAAAATCAAATGGTCGCTCCCTAAGAGGAAATAAAAGTGCGTCACTACTGTATTGAATAATAGTGCCATCGGGTTCATAGCAAAGCGTACCGGTGAAAGTCTTGACAGCGTTGACTGCTGTCGAGAGGACAATAAGCCTGTGCCACCATTGAAGATTGCGTAACTCCATCTTGGCGAAAGGCTTCACAACGTTGGTTAGTGTTAATTGAAAATAAGCCTGTACCACAACTTCAGATTGCCAAACTGCAATCGGGTGCATATCAAGCAGTCTTGACCGTAGGCGTGAATGGTTTTTAACTGTTAAGAGGGATGAGGACATGAAACTTGCAAAACTAGCATGAATCATATCCAGCATGTAACAGCTAGGTTAAAGGCATATCTCCATAAGAAGAATATCCTTCCCGAAATAGGTCACCATTGTAAGAGCCACATATTATTTAACTTATGGATAGACTCGTGCCTAGGCTTAGTGTCCTCTTTGTCAAGAAATCATGCACTTTAATAATAAATCTTAGTCTAACTCCCTCCGTGTGTTTGCATGCCGCGGTAAATGCACCTACGTAAACAGAGACGTTGGGAGTTGCTCGTAACACTGCACAATATGTTCACGTCTCACAGCCATCAATCAGTCACAGAAGCAGCGTCACCCAGTTCAATGAGACAAGTCTGATCGATTGAACATGCCAGCGTCTATAATCTCTCCGTCAAACAACTTCAAGAGAGCTAGTGGTGCTTGACTTGCTTTCGTCTTGACATATTTCAGTATTATGCAGTTGACATAGGAATTGAAAATGTCATGCCACGTTGCAAGTTGCTCTGTAAATTTAGTCCTGTCAACATACATCATGTATTGAGGGCAAAAAGTTTGACATAATTATATCTGTTTGGAAGATACATTGCATAGAGAAAGTTGTCACTACATGTAGTTACGTGTTCATGTAGATCAGCGGTTCCCAACAAGGAATACTCGTCCCCCAAGGGGTGCGAGATTAGATTTCATGGAGTGTGAAGATAGATGGACATTTTCAGGATTTGTAGAGTGAGATCCAATGTTGTTTTTATCAATGATGTAAATAGATGAATCCATGCAGAATTTTACAGTCTGTAAATGATCAATGCCTACATGTTCAAATTATTTTAACCATTTTACTCGTTTTGAATGAATGGGACATCAGTCAGGCTTGCGAGTTCGAACCTTGCTGGAATCATGTTCAGTTACACTTGACGTTCAGCTAAGGGTTGATATGCTGAAGTATGACTGAATGATCGTTGATTGCCAACAGTGGAAGATTGCTCACTTTTAACCATCTCGATGTACAATTTGACCACATGCTAATTCATTGATGCAATAGTTAATAGCCAAGACATGTCTTAAGTGATGAACATACTTTCAAACCCAATAGAGCATTTAAATTTGACAGATAACCTTACAGAAATAGTTTATTTTACATCACCACATCCTTAAATATAGAGAATACGACATGTGTTGTTAATATGCTTTCTGCATCAACGTGTGCTAGTATCACATATCTACACAAATGAGAACATCCGCCATGTCACAACATTGAACCGCTACCAACCACTGAATACAGATGTTCCAGCAGCGATTACGGATCGCTCATATGCCTGTTGCCATTCCTGCAGATGGGATCCAAGGTAAAGCCTTTCAACAACCACAATCACGTTTCCCTATTTCAGCACAAATAACCTGGCTGGAGCTGGGGAGTCACCCGAGTTGCAGCCTCAGTTTGGACTCCTGTGTCCTTGGAAGAAACATATCGGTAGCAAGGACATCTGACTGCTCGTGTCATTTAATCCTTTAGACTCGGTCTAGCATGCGTATTCGAATTAGGCTAAGCATGTACATGCACGTTCTGCGTCGGTTACAAATATAACACAGAAAAGGCACTAGCAAGAGATATAATGTTTAAAAATATAGCTGGCCTAAATCATGAAAGCCACAAAACATTGGATTTTTTTTATCTGGGATTACATTTTCTTGCAAAGCTGCTATTCTGCTACTGTATTCTAAGCGAGTCCATGATTCCACTCCCTGCCTCAAGGTTAGGCATTATCTCCAACATCATGCTTGTTAATGACGTCTTCTCAGCCACATTTGTTAAATATTCAAGCTAGGTTCAACCACTGTGGCCGCTAGACCCGAGTAATTTCTAAGGAAAGGTTGCCAAAATAAGAATGATCTATTACGAACCATGCTTAAATTCACATGGGGTGTTCTGAAGATTCCATGAAACTTTCATACAAAATTACTCAGTTGTTATACATACACATACACGCAGTCAAAATAGAATACGTTCTGCTTGATTCCCAGAAAGAAACCCACCTTCCATCATTCATTGAAAAACCCCACGCATCTATATATCTAGGAGCGTGTTCAGGGAGCTTTGTCAAGCATTAAACCGTAGTTTTTTCAAAAACATAAGGTCATCAAATATATACTCAGCCCAACTATTGAAGGATCAGTGTAGCGACCTACCCGTAATTGTCCAAAGTCATAATGATGGGTATATAAGTAACATAACACATACTACAAATTATATACATGTATGTACGTTTAACTGCTTTGAATATCAAACAGCCTCCGCCCCCCACCGCCCATGAATAGAAAAGCAAAGTGAATTTAGATTTAGTTTCGTGGAACATTTGTACAATGAGACATTCGGCGAGTTTGAAAATGCTATGCAACTGTTTTGTTGCATGATGGGATGACGTGTCATAGCAACGCCAAGCAAACCCTAAATATTAGTTCTCTGAATGAGGTTAAATCAAATCAGGTTAAATCAGGTAACAAATAAACGTAGAATAGTGTAAATGTAGTTTCTAGCCTCTGATTGTCACACTACAGTCCAGGATGAAGGATCTACGAGAGAATGTGAGTGCATAATGGCATCTTACCTGCTTCCAGCTATACATTCATTCCCCTGTTAAGGACACGATATCGAATATTTTCTGGTTACAGACTATTGGTAATTGTCGTCTGCTGGAGACATATCGTCTGCTCCTTCAATCAGCGAAGTATTTGCAGTCTTTAGGATCAAGGTAAAGTTCAATTGCTTTTGACAACATCAAACATCAGGCGCATGCAAATGTCTCCATTTTCTATTGTCGTCTGCTGGATGCTTCTTCATTTCCGGTTTCGTTAAATGCAATATTCTTTGGGCAATCGAAGAGCTACTCACATTGTGGTGGTCACGACTCCTTGAAAAGAGATTTCATCAAAAAGACGCGAGCATTCAAGCGTCTGTATGACATAACGTGGCACCCAGGCAACACCGGGTGGGGGGTGATTATGTATGGCCGCGAAACCTGATTAAAAGAAAGCAGTAGTTCCACTCTAACATCGACCGACTGACTCCTTATACACACACTTCCGCCGCGTCCGTTGAAAACTCCCGTGCGAGCAACAATGGGTGGATTCGATGACAAAATAATCAAAATCAATCAATGTCGGGTGGCAAAGATTTCTGTGTTCAGCATTACTCATTCCTGCACGAACTTCTGAATATTACAACGTAGTAGAACCGATAAAACAGAACGATGGTAAATAACTAGACAACATTTATTCCTTTAGATTCGTACCACCAAATGCGATGTATCATAAACTATGGTGTTTTAGAGCGTCACGCTTGACCTGTATGCAGTGTCGTCACTGCGGGCGGGCTGACACCATAATAAGAGTCACTAAAAATCTCTATAGTCTGGTACGGGAGGAGATCCACGAGTGACGTCGTGAGTTACCGCACTGGGTGACACCAAACCTGGTGACGCCAGTGTACGTAAGACTCTGGATTGTTTCCAATAAACTAGTACAGTCATACTAAATAACTACTACAATTCAAAATGTACATACGAGGATATAATAGGATTCCCAGTTCATTGATAAATTTCCTTTTGAACATTACAACAATGCTATTCATTCTCCCTTTAGATAGCGTTTTGTTAACCATTGTTTGAAGCATTTTCAATTGACAGTATTCTGTTATATCTTTAACCAAATGAAAAAAACTCTTTCATCTTCAGCGAAAAGTAATGTATTAGGATTCCGAAACTCCTCTAAACACAAGTTCTAAATCTAAATATGACAGATAAGACGTACCAAGGTAAATACTATTAAAATATTTCCTGTTCTGACATTATTTTCATTTGAAGCCAAGTCAATAGAGATAATTGAAATAGCCCCCGGCTAATATCCTGAACGGTAATGATTTAACATGATTAATAAACAAGGTGGAACAACTGTAAACAACAGCAGAGAAGCTGACAACGTTAGATTGTCAAACGACCAAAGAGCGCCATGTTATTTTAAGCACCAGTGGAGCGCCATCATTGTGAACCGTGTATTGCTACATCGACTTGCCAAAGCAGATTGTATTTCTAATCAATATGCACACAATAAATGTGTCATGTGTTATGCACACGTGTACATTTTAATTGGAAATGGTACCGCTACCATGTCCATGATTGAGATGACCTACACATTAATAATGAGAGTTTAGAGCAGATATTGACACCGAAATGCACCAAACATTAATGTTTTTATTAAACCAGCATGCTTACATATACAACGAAACAGGATATTGACTATGATTATCAGAAAGGTTTACGTGTCAAAATGGCGGCAAGCAAAACTATGATGCTATAGTTATTAAACGGTATGTTGATGGACAAGGCTTTTCGTCATAGAAAACGTACGAAACACTCGTTTACTGTCTCAAAAACAACTAAGTAAATAATTCCAAACTTGATATAGGTGCATTGTCGGCAGAAGAGAAGGCGGTGGAGGCTCGACCCCCCACCTTCACGGGGACGGTGTTGTCCCCCCACACTTTGGGGGGGGGAGGGGGTAATAGTGTTTGTGTGGCTTTGTGTTTGGACCCTTTCGTCAATCTAGTGACATCAACTCCCTGACATCTTCAGCCCCCCCCCCTTCCGGCGCTCCTCAGGTTGAACCATGAGTGTCAAGAATATGCTTTCATGTCATGTGAGTCCCACTTCATGAGTGTCAGTTTCTCTTCATAAGTCTATTGTTCACGATGATAACATATTATGAATTCAAAGAGATATCTTTGTTAGAACGCTAAATCCAGTCATTAATTCGAAACTTAACGTTGCCTTTGCACAGGGTAACGCCATATATCGCAATCTCTTCGAAAATCACCATCAAAGTTGCTAAACCTTCACTTAGGTGAAACAATAATTTCCTATTATACATATCCGGATGCGTCATAGTGAAATATGAAGGACTGTTGTAGATGAGTCAGTTGTTTTCCATGGAATGATATCATGTTACACATTTATTCTAATGATTTAATATTTAATGTTCGACATTTGAGAATATTTCCACGGAAAAGTCTTCTTCAGCTCACGATCCCACCTTTTCAAAACGGAACCATCCTAAAATTGTTTTTCAGGTTCAGTGTACTTAAGAAGAGTATTTGTATATACCTGCGGGTTAATAGCATAATTAATGTCAGTTTTAACACTTATTACATCAGAAACAAAACCCCAAAACAAACAGAACACATATTGTCAACCATTGCAGCCGCATAATTGTGATGTATCTGTGGTCTAAAATTTCAGGAAACAGAGTTTAAATATTCATGAATACTTGCCGAAAGGGTGCGTTTCCGGAATACGTGAGCCTTCTTCATTAAATGACACTCGTGTTCGTTTTTAGGTTTCTTCTTTTCCTTCACAGCCACCTGACAATGATAGTTTCCCATAACAAGGCGCCAGAGCGTCCCCTTGTCGGACCCCATCCGCCTGTGTAAGTCCTGGTCAGATCTAGCAGTATCCAGCTGCATGCACTCTCTTTATGAAGGTCATACTTATATGTCTCGATGAATATTTAATTGTAGCTTTGTAAACGTATCCGTGCTTCGATGTGTGGAAAACACTCTTAGACGTTTCCGACAAGAAAGACTTCAGTAGCACTGGCAAAACCCGTGCCCCTGCCTGTCAAATACATCTATATCTCTGTCCTAGCGACATATGTTGCTTGCAGCTATTTGTTTCAATGAATTAGTTCACTATGTCCGTTGATTTCACATTACCATAACTCCCATAAATGCTTTACACAGTTCGAGATCGATTTTCAGTGACAACAATAGTAATAAAACGACCGGAACTAGTATATGAAAGAATAAAGGATGTGCCATTGACGAAGAGCAAGGCCATGTTTGAGGATTGCATTCATGTTTGTCTCAATTTACAAACATTTCTACAGGGCTTAAGTGAATATGATGAAGCTCGCTAATGGTGTTTAGTCGGCCGATAGGAGTTAGCTGTTATCTCTTGACTATCTCTGGACTCTGTTGTGCCTTAATTCCGACACCAGCTGCAGGTGTCGCTACGATCAACAATGTAACGAACAACTGGAACTGGAACGAAAAACAGCAGCTGTCAATATAGGACTATTAAGAGGATGATTAAAGTGTACGACCTGCGTTCACTTAGCAGTATGGAAACGTGGAGCACCAGAATTCACTTGATAGCTTTGTTGTTGATATTTACTATTCCCCCACTGCTCATTCGGGCTGAGATATCGCTTTGCTCATCTTCACGAGACCAGTTTCGATAATGCTTGCTTTCAAGGGCAAATAGATACAACAGCCAGCGGCAATTAAATGTCGAAAGTGGACAGCGGGTTAACAATCAAAGGATTTGTATTAACCTTTTTGCCATATCACGATGTCATCTTTGGGCGGTGTCTGTCTGTTTCGTCCAATTGTCTAAACCAGGTAAACAGTAGCAGTTAGACGAAGCAGCACTGGTGTAATTTTGTAATATGGTACAAAAGACTGTTGGAGTAATCCATTCTCGTTTAAGAGGGGTGTATTAAACCCCCCGGCACTGATGTAAGTATGTAATAAGATACAGCAGACTGTAAAATGTAACAATTATTCCCAGTATAATTCAGGAAAATAATAACAGTAATTCATGAGTGTTCGAACAAATAATTACATATATTGCTATTTATTTACTCATGCCCATTTAGGAGAAAAACCCCCAGAGTATGGCTAATTTTACATAATTTTTATGGATATGGATAATTTTAATTTCAATATGCATCCAAGGAAACGCATGGGATAACAGTACTGAACTCAGGAACAGACCCAGCTTCTCGAAAATGTTCATCTCAATGCAACGCGTTACTTACTCTATGTGGTACTGTTCGAGGCACCAGCCATGATAAGATTATTATGAAACTAATATTAATTCCTTAAGCGACAGAAGACATTTACAAAAACTAACATTATTTATAAGGTGGTTATTAACTGAACTCCGAGTTATCTCTCGGATCTAGTTCCTCCAAAATCAACACATTCTTCTGAACGCAACTTAAAAGATAATACTCATTCATTTATTCTTCTTACAGACAGATTTGAAAAGAAGATGTAACATACTCATGCTAATTATTAGCGTCACTCCCTCCGCTTTGACATTTGCTTCAAATTAATTTTCCTTTGATATTATGAATAGCCTCACTAAATCAAGATTTTAAAGTTAAAGGGACATGATCAAAGATGCAGGTACGCCAATCGATGTTCAGAGCTTGTCGTTCTGTTCGTCGAGTAATATAATAACGTGCTGTATTTTTTTCCGATTTTTTTACACAAAGATTTCACATCAATTGAGGCAATAAAGAAAAGGGCTTAGTCTAACGCATTGCGCATTACATTTGGAAGAATGTATACTTATAAGCAAATATGGAACTGGCTAAAACGGTGATACGCAATAACGACTGGACGAAACGGTCACAATTAGACGAAACGGGGAAAGATATTTGGTCCAAACTGTGACACTTTTTGGATACAACGGTGACAACAAAAGATATA